>CABFOV010000116.1:129337-174577 GCA_902141375.1 Timema poppense
GGTTGTGAACAGGTATTTACATGAAGATAGATTAGCAACATCTTTATTTATCAATAAAATATATTACCCATTTATTACAGGCCTACCACTTCTGTGGGCCCAAAAGGATGTTCGTTATCGAACTTGTGTTAAGACAATTTAAGTGTACATTAATCAGACAGGATGAGTTTAAAAGGTTTTAAATTATATTAAAGGAGTTTTATTCATGAGTTAAGATGTATAATTGTTTAATTATTTGCTACCCGCATCTGACTAACCATTCGGGTTTATATACATGTTGACTTTTTAAGTTGGCAGAACAAAATATTTAAAAAACAACGTATTTAAGAAATGAATGTTTCAAACAATCCCGTTTCCTAGTAGGCAGAATCGCAACCATCTATCTTAAGGTAAAGGACACACAAATACTCGGTATACGGAGAAAATAGACCATCCAATCCATCAAAATAATATTTAGTTTAGTGTATATCGGTTCTATGATAACAAAGATGTACATTTCTCTAATGTATTTATAGAAAATAATTTGTTATACTACTATGTTCATCAGTCTTTAATAGGCCTAACTAGTATTTTAATTATATTTTTACTGTTATTAAATTTTATAATCAATCCACTAAGCCCACATTAAAAATTTAAATATTTTTTGCATAAAACCATCTGTTAAAATCTGTGTCTGATTTCCTTGGACCAATGTGACCATGATTTATGTTTCGTGTTAATATGTTACCCCTTATTTCTCTCTCAATCAAAACCTAGCCTTTCATAACTGGATTCGTGGCCAAGGGCAAAGAAACATACGTTTGAATCAAAGAGTTGGAGCGAAACGGGTCTTGTGCAAAACCGCCTTTATCGCGTGCATTGGGCCACACCTCTCGACAGAACGCACGGAAGAAGAATTAACCAGTTACTATTTGGCCTCCTCGCGTTTTACCGCACACATGGATCTGCTTTGGTGCGACAACGGCACATTTCCATTCAACTTTACACATTCACTTAAATATGGAGATGAATCCGCGAGAAAATTGTTTGCCGAGGTATAGGATTAATGGGGCCCTATTTACATCAACGGTGCTGTACATGATGACAATATAGTTACGATACTGACTCTCATTTACATCAGTGATACTGTGATGGTACACACTCGATTTGGGCAAGTAAAATTTTGCTCGATGACTTTCAGTTGGGGGTTATGCGACGCCTTGCAACACGCACTAATTAGAATCAAGAATGTTTAGTTTTTCAAATCTATCGCTAGCTTTTATAGCAACTATTTTGAGTTAATGAGTACGAAGCCGTTAAACCTAACAGAGAAGAAAATATGGCAGTGAAAAGGAGACGAACTTGGTTGCATCTAATAACACCGAGTCGACAAGTGGAAGGAGAGTTTTTTCTTTACCTTGTACCCTCGTCTCATGAACGACGAGAAGATATTCTTCGAAAATGTATCATGAAATACGGAATATAGTAGAAAAATTACCTTTTTAATTTTTCCCGTTAGAGGTTTCTACTTTTCTTTGAAACATGGCAGTAGAATTATGTGTAGAACATCTTTCTAGAGTTTACTAGCACTCCATTGACGCTACAATACAATACAACAACGATGACGGTGCGGTAAAATATTATCTCAAAGTATCGTGTTGAGAGCGATAATGTAATGTGACTGTATCGAGGTCGAAGCGTCATCGGTGATGAAAACAGTCATTCAAAACAATGTAAGGAAAAGTTTATCGCCTCTTTCTTTACTGTACCGTGATTGTATCGTGACTATACCACTGATTTAAATCCAGACTATAAAAACACATAGTCTATTAAGACTAAGCTTTAACCCGCAATTACAAAATTATGACCAGAAGAAATTAATATCTAGTTGGATACTGTTTGATAGCCTAACTGTTAATTAACATTGACAAAGAAGTAATTTACCTCATTTCAATCAATATAATTATCACCTTGTCCTAATTTTAAGGTTTCAATAGTATTCATTGTCGCTAAATATACTTCAAAGTGCGATGTATTAAATCTTAGATTAATAACTATTCTTAAGTCAATAGATACACATTTTGTTCAATATTTGTTAAACCCCTTACTTTATATACAATTTTAAAACAACAATTTTTCAAGATACCGCTAGACAGCAAACTGAAAAAAATACATTTTAAAATTATAGCCACACAAACGCGTATTAAACATTGCTTTTAATTTCAAAAACATTACAAAGAAATTATACGATGTATTTTAGGAACAAATTTAAGACTAGGGCTATATTTCATGTATTACTATTTAAATGGTTTATTTTACCTAGGAGCTTTGAGGTGCTAGAGGGATTTTACTATATATCTTTTTAGTCTAAATTACTTTTACAGCATTTATTAAGGTATATACAAGGGGAATACCCACCTATTCTTAGCACATAGAAACACATACACACATACTCATAGTTAAATATATATATTCTTTTAATAAAATTATTTACATATATTTTTCTCATAAAGGTAGTTTCTATACAGAACTAGTTTATTAAACACATACTTATCAAAAAATTAAATGGCACTTTTGATATTTATATTTTACTAAGTATGTAAGTGCAATAATTTATAAACGTTCCGAGTCAATTATATTTATCAGCACACTACTTTCAAACTAATTTATCTTTAGAATAAACACAACATCTAGTCCCCAGTCGATAGTCATCACCGTTAAGATGGAAGTCCCAATTTCTCCCGATTTCACCAAGTAAAAATCGTCATTTTTTCATTTATTTGAGGTATTTATAGTGAACGTTCTGAACCAACTTATTATATCAGCAATCGAATTATACACTAACTTAAATACAGAACAGACAGAACACCCAGCCCCTAGCCATTAATTCATCACGGTGAAAGGGAAAATCAACATTTCTCCTATGATAAATATTTTGGTGATGCCGGGAATCAAACTCGGGATCTTTAACTCAGTATACAGACACATTACCGACCTAGCTAAGGTGTTGGACAATAAATTATCAACCATGCTTGGAATAGAACTCTGCTATCCTAGATCAGTAGCTCCTAGCTCCAAATTCAGACAAGTCTAGCGGTTCACAAGATATTCTAGATAAAGTTGCTAGTAATATAAGTTATTAAGAAGCTTAAGAAAAAAAGTTTCAAGAAAAATTGTCTTAAAACAAAATGTAAAAATAAAATACTCTAACCAAGCCACTAATGAACATCAAAACATCATTGTATTACCTCAAAAAAGTTCAATAACATTTCATTGACTAACTTCACATATAATGAATCCTTGAAAGAACCAATCCATCGTATAAGCAGGTCTCTATTAGTAAAAATATCTGCTAAGTAAATCGAGATAAAGTGTCCTTGAGCTAGAACGATGTCTGAGGAAGACAATCGCTGCAGAGTTCAGTAATTCTTGTGCAAGGAAATGCGTGACGACGAATTAAATGTCGTTGCCTTATTTTCTTTTGATGCTTGTGCAAGGTATTATTTTCACAAGGCTAACTGAGGTACACTTGTTCACATAATACTTTCCTGTCTCTGGTATCTTCCAAGAAGTATTTATTTTTTTGTGTCACTATTTCTCGCAATAAAATGGATGGTGTAACTATCAGAAACTTTAAAAGAAATTTAATTTGAGAGTGTACAAGCATTTATATTATGCCCTTCTTATACATCAGTTAATAAAAAATATATAATCTTGTATTTATGTTTTATTAAGGTAAACTTGTTAGTTCTTAAAATATAATTTATATAGTCGCTATCACTAAACGAGTACAAGGAATAATACAGTTTTAATTTAAATAAAAATATCGTTTAATATGCCCAACGTGGCTTAGTAAATACCATTAGTGATCATTGTTTGTTAACGGATAGAATAATATTTTAGGAAAGTTAAAAACAACAAGTTGGCCTTTGTATTTAATATCTGTTGAGTTTTATGAACTCCTGCAATCCCTTCTCCTCTTTTATTTTTATTTAAAAAAAATATACCTTTATTTGATAATCTTGAAAATAGCACTTTTTTACAGATTATAAAAAAAAATCCCTTGTTTACTGCTTGTTAAAATAGCGCGTCATATGTTTGGGAAAATATTAATTGTTTACTGCTTAGGAAAGATTTCTCTAAATAACTTTTTTTAGCACCACTACCTGCTAAGCTTATACGCATATGTACAAATTAGACTAGAAGGAATGAAGATGGTTGAATTTAGAGAAAGTGTACCAGCATTTGTGCGTAGGGAGAGTGTAAAATCATTTAGTTTTAAAAAACCTCAGTACACCCGACAGGGATTTGAACCCCAAGCTCCCTGTCATCAGTAGTCTAGTCTACCGCTAGAGTATCTCCTTAGACTATGCGGTTACCGAAGCAGGTATTATAACTGTTTTGGGTTTTTTTCCCTATTCCCTTTAAAGGCCATACGTACACCCAGTCAGGACTCGAGTCCTAACCTTCAAATCATCAGTAGCCAGTAAACCATAAAAAAATTTCGCCCGACTTTGTGCCCATCGATGCGGATATTGCTTATGAAATGGTCCCTAGTTTACTGCTGAAGAAAATAATTTTCGTATAATTGATATAAAAGTGTCTAATATTTTTTTCAAATCTAATGAATATCCAAATAAAGTATTTTATAGTTAACTAGATGAAAACCTTACCAGTGAGTATGTGGACACCGGCGTCATTCTCATATTGTCTGATTTGCCAGTAATGAGAAGGTGTATTAAGGTTGGAATTTAATTAAATGCAGGTAAAGTGTACCGGATGTGGTGTTACAATCATCTTTCCACGCAAATATAGGTTCAGTTTCTCTTAAACCAACCTTCCTCATCCTTATTCTTTATATTTCACGAACTCCCGAGAATGATGCTAAGAAAGCATCTAAACTAGTTTTTTTACAATAACTTTCAGCTCAAGCAGCCTTTTGATTTAAGATAAGATGAATCATCATTTCATAAACTTAAGGTCGGGTGCTAGTGATCGTGAGTTTAGGGCAGTATTTTAGAAATTTTTATAACATTAACCTTTTTTGGCCAGGATAAATCAAATATTTCTTCTATAGAAACATAGAATTTAGTTTTCTGCACATGCTAATTTTAACAGTTCTTGAATATTTGTCACAGGTGTCCCGGAATTTAATGACAACTTTTCTTCGTTATTTAAAAAGTTTGTCACCATATGCCACTACGATCATGACAGATATTCAACAACTGTTGAGATTAGCATAAGCAGAAAACTAAACTCTATGTTTCTATAGAATAAATATTTAATTTATTTTGGCAAAAAAAAATTGTTTATGCTATAAAAACTGAAAAACGAATGCACTGAACTCGCGCTCACTAGCAGCCCACCTTAATCAAATTCTCAAATTATTATAGGCTAATTAAAATTTTATCTTTTTCTCAAAATTGTTTTCTTAACTTTACCTTTACCTTCTTACAATATAAGATTTTATAATCCAAATTAATTGTTTTTACTGGTTTCACTACCAATAATATTAAGATATTTTAAATTAATTGTCGTCTAGCATTATTCACACACAGAGATATAAAACTACTATAGTAGTTTTTCAGACAATTAAGATTATGCTTTACAAGTAATCAATATACATGGAAAAATATATACACATTCGATTTTATAAGAACCTAATTATTTTTATTATTATTTAAAATAATTGTAGCTTAACAATGTATATTTAATTTATATGTACATTTTCCATTACTTTCGTTATGTAAATTACTTTATTACCCTTTACGTATATTTGGACTGCTTTATAAACTTATATATATATTTATTATTATTATTATTATTACCAATATCTGTTTTATTTATTTATATTTTCATTTGATTGGTTTCTAACATTTTCCTTGGATTATGTTATTAATAAGTGTTTAGTTTAAGGTAACAGTTAAAAGAATAATCCAGAGACTGGAAACGATCCTCTACACTTGAGCTAAGACCACATAAGAAACCATCTCAGTAACGATTAACCAATATATTAGATGCATAGTTATGCTCTAACCCGAAAACGTATCAGAGGGCTTTCATCTGAATAATTCTGTTGATGACAATGAAACCAAGATAGATTTATTAAGGCTTATATTTTATTTTAAGATGTTATAGAAAAGTTTTACTTGTCCAAATACATCACTTTAAAACAAATAAAATATAGAAAGTCGCACCACGATTCGACGTCTGGTTCAAGCTGTATTTACAAAGGTAGGTGTTATTGGTGTGATAAGACTTCCTCTTAATCGAGATTACACATTTGGGGATAGAGTAAAAAAAAGCATCTAGGATTGGTAACAGGCTTACCTAGGGATGAAGTATCTTAAGACAAGTATCGATTATTATTATTATTGTGTTATTAATTATAACAGGTCCAATCCTTTAATCATTGAACTTAGGCTGCCAATTCGTTCTGTCCTCTATCCTCTCCTTTAATTTCAATAATCTTCTTATTTCCTTCAAGTCATCTAATATATGAATCTTCCTCCTTCCTAAGCTTCTCTTTCCCTCAATGTTGCCTTCTATTATGGGAAAAAGACAGTTCCTCCTAAAGATGTGTCCTCTGTCTCAGCCTTCAGTTTCAATCATTTTCTTATTTCCTTCAGGTCATCTAGTATTTGAATCCTCCTTCATAAGCTCCTCTTTACCTCAACGTTTCCTTCCAATACGTGCACGAGAGAGTTCCTCCTAAGGATGTGTCAATCCAGAGTGTTTGTACCGAAGAATCACATCCAAAATGGTTCTCTTCTTACCCACGCTTCTTAAGACTTCATTTGTCATCCTGTATGTCCACCTGATTTTCACAAGTCTTCTTGTATCAATAACAGTCAGCATCAGAATTTAAAGAATAAGCAAAACATTTTATACTAATACCATGGTCATTTAGTTTTTTTAACTACGATGATGATTTTTTTATCACTATGTCCTACTCTTCAGTTTACATCTAATATTCGATAATTAAATTCCATTCACGGTAGGAATTACTCTCTGAAAGGACTTTTTTCCTACCAATATCCTACTATATAGTAGATTTATGGTAGGGAAAAAGGCCTTTCAGAAGTCAATTCCTACGGTGAATGGAATATACTCTAATGGAGTAGGAAAGAGGAAGGAATCATTTATTAGGTAATCTGTCAGAATTTTTATCGAAGTCGAGTTATAAACTATTTAGTAAAAACTATCGTCAGGTAATCCTGACAGGGGTTTGAACTCCAATCCGCCCCTCATTATCAGGCCCGTTTAACATGATAGTGACGCCACTGAAACGGGTATGATGATACACATTTTTCTTGTTACCCTTATAATGTTTGTACTTATCTAGTAACAATAAACCAAACTTTTGTATTAAAATATATTTAATATCCCATATAATATTATCATTAAAAATAATATTATTAATGTAATAGAAACATTGTATTACAGAGCGTAGTTATCTACGCGTCTAACTCATTTTCTGAACAAAGAGACATTCACTTTTAATCAGGTTAGCAATGTGTGTGCTTAAAAAGATGATATTTTATTTCTATACCTATCTAATATTGGGTTGTAATACTTTTCCCAGGTCCCCAAATCCAACCATTAAAATATATTGGTACAAAAGCAAGTGCAGAATTAATATAATATCATCACAATGTAGAAACTTGTCAATGGATATAATTACCGTACACATTTCCTCTTAGAGAAAGTATACGTGACGTTTCAACTATTTCTTGGTATACTCAGGATACTCAGGAGAGACAGGACGGTAGCAAGGATCGCCTCTTGGTCCAACGTCACATGACACTTCCATTTCCAGCCGTATACACGCGTATTAGACAAGAAGGTAAGCCGTTATCGCAATAAATTTTTCGATAAGATCTGACCGTTAACAACAGGTTTTTTGTTCTTTTATTATTGTGTGTGTATGTGTGTATAATTTGTTTGGGCTGTTAGAGGAGAGGTCACGGACATACCTAAAAGTCACGAATCTACACACACACACACACACACACACACACACACACTCACACATGCCAGGAGGGCCAATAACACCAAACTTACCGAATAACATCCAGAGTGTCCCAACGAATCATATTCACAAGAATGCTGTATATAATTGTATTAAATAAATATATTTGTAAAAAAATAAGTAATTTAGTCAAAAACTACTTATTTGTATGCTCTTCTAACTATGCACAGCGTACATAAGATAATTTACTAATTATTTATACAATACCACATTATTAAAAAGATGAGTAGTTTATTCTACAATAACAGGCTTATAACGTGTTCTTGTACCATTAAAGATATGTACAATGTTATGAGAACTCTTGACACAACTTAGATCTAAATTGTGTTAAGGGTTTCAAAAAATGTAATTTGTCCTACAATTTTTAACACATTATCATTAGTAGCAGCTTAATCCCAAAATAGTGTCCTAAAGGTGTTGTATTATCAATATAAATTTTACTCTTATAATGAATTCTGGCGTAATCCCTTAAAATTAATCCGCCCCAACCTGTATCATATATGTTGAGAACATCCAGAAATATCAGTACAATGCGTAGAACTTAAGGCGGCTGCCTCGGTCAGCAAAAAACTATCAATCACTGTCAGGCCATACGGATTCAAATACAAAGGCCTTTTCGTTTTATGGAACTACTACTTTATTGTGTCTCAGTTGATATTCCCTCTTCGCCACTCACCTACAACCACCTTTTGTCATATAAATAAGTAAGAGTAGAAAGAAAACTACGAAACTTATCACAAGGTAAAGAGGAATAATAATAATATTTAGTACCGCATCTTACTACCCGTTCGGGTTATACGCTTTAAGTACTAATAACTCTAATGGATTAGGAATTGGGAAGGTTGAATTAGAGGAAGTGAACCCGCATTTGCCTGGAGGAAGAGTGGAAAGCCAATTAGGAAAAACCACCCCAGTTCACCCAACCGAGATTCGAACCTCAATCGCCCCGTCCTCAGCAGTCGAGCTCAACGCGACAGGCGCGTTAGCCAACTACGCCACCGAGGCGGGTGGTAAAGAGGAAATCTCCTAGTTAGTTCTCCAATATCTTGAGATTTTCAGTTGTAAGACTATCAAAAAATAACTAAATTTGTTAGAGAAAGGTTATTTTTTTAAGCTTTTTCTCATAGTTCCGCAAATATGCCTAAGATGTCGTTGGAAATTAGTTAATGTCACATTTTCACACATTTGTTTCTATTTATAAAGCTCAAGGAGTTGTTACGGGAGGATAGTGGGGGGGACCGTTGGAATGTTTCAACTTTATTTTGGTGTGTATCATATTTTGTAATAACGAATCGTAGAATTAGATATCAATTTAGATCTGCATAGCCATTTATCGCTTACCAAAGCAGCTTCCACAGCTAAATATTTTAAATTGTAAAATCAATATCAGTGGGCACACGACTTAATCAGTTTTAAGTTCATTTAGTCTGGTTCTGGAGGTTCATATGGCTTTCCCTTAAGAGTTTCTTACCCTACTTCCACGTGAATTCAAATAAAATTCCTCTATAATTCTGGAACCCGCCTAGGAAAACATGTGATATAGCCCATCGAACTCATATGGTTGTTGTTAACGATTACGGGAGGTTGGTGTTCGAGTTCCGGTCAGGTGTAATGATACATATTATTAAATAGTTCCCCAATCTCTCCATGTAAATGTAAAAATAATATTTCCTATACATTCTAATCTCTCATCCCTACCCCATTAGCATAATTAATATATGTATGTATACGTAACACGAACGGTGGTTAAAAGAGATGAACATAAATTGTAAGATGAATATAAAAGTAACCAAGTCATCGTGTAGATTTTTAACTTCTTTTTCACTTACACACCAGCAAAATTAAATCTGCGGTAAAACCGCAGAAAATCACCAACCAATTGAATTACAGCAATAACTTACCTTACAAGATATTTTTTTTACATTTACACTAATTGAGGTGTTAATATATATATATTTATACATATACATACATATAAATACATATACATATACATATATATATATATATACATACATATACATACATACATAAACATACATGAAGTGACAGCTTTCACATCAGTTGGCGTATAAATACGTATACATATACATAGCAACTTTTCTAGCTGTCAGATTCCTATGAAAATAAATCTGTGACAGTTCAATTGGCACAAAGAAAAGTGGCTTTCTTCTTTTACTATTTTCACAACATATTCCAGTTTTCGTTCATTGTTACTTCTTTATCCATATCCAACAATTCCTTCTTAAATGCTAAGCTATACTTTTCTGTGTGCTTTTTTACGATTCTTTAACTATGTTGAATGGTGCAAATGGCAGTTTTTATATGTACACTAATTTAAACCAAGTAATATTTTAATCACTCTTTCATAATGTAGGTTTTTATACTGTAGTTTACTTACATAGAAAAATAAAATAAAAATCACTTTTATGCATTATCAAGCTTTTCTAATCTCTTTTTTTTACAATGGTCAAAATCATTTTGAAATTTAATTGTTGCCTGAAAAATTATTTCAAGATAACCAGATCTTTAATCTTACAATTGATTATAATTCCAATCAAAAATGTAGTATTGTATGCTCAAACAAAACCTAAAATGGTAGCAACAGTCTCTAAAAGATTGCCAAGCGTAATTTAATATGACTTTTTTAATGACGATATTTTTTTAAATCCCCGAAACAACTTGTATCAACTTAATTTATCTGGCTTCTAAGTTGTTTTGTTTTGTTACTGAACGAAGAAGAAATACAATGTTACCAGAGATCTATCTCGTCTTGGAAAGTAGATAAAGGTTATATACGTCGACACATCTATTCTCTAGGTTGCATTAAGCGATTTAAATTTAATTCAGTAGCTCTTAAATCGTAGAGCCACACGTTGGCTGCAAAACTACATGCTAGGAATAACAAATGATGCTGAGAGAAAATAAACCGGTTGTCGTCGCCACACTTTTACACAATCAACTCCAATCATCACTCAACGCCAGTTCATTGATTTTTTTTATTAGATTTTTTTAGTTCAGGTTTACACAACTAGAGTGTCGGTAAATTGTCGAGATCGAAAAGGGACTGTTACAGTTTAAAATTCTGGAATGTGATAAATGGTAGTCAGGAACTTTTTTTTTCCTCATCCGCTTTTTAATTTAATGATTTAATAATATTTCCCTCTCACAAGAACTAAGGCATCAGTTCAGTGTGGTTTGGTTCGCTGATGAAATGGAGGTCTCGATTAGAATCCCGGCCGAGTGTAGTAGGGTGTATTTTCCTAAATGGTTTACTACTCTTCTTCCACGTAAATGTGGGTGCATATAAACCCTCTTTGATGGTCAAAAGGTTTAAAGAGTCATTAACGCAATAGATTGTATTACCGATGGCGGGTAGATTGAGGTAAGAGTTTCACCTGGGTATACTGAGGTTGTTTTTAATAAAAGGTTTTCAAACATCCATTCACACAAAAGCGGGTATATTTCCTCTAAATTCATCCTTCCTCAAACTTAGCCCCTTTTTTTTGTAAGTATGCAGGTAACGTGAACGGGTATTAAAAACACATTGCGCAAATGAAGTCACTCTGAGTTATACATTCCTCTTACTTATTCTATTAATATAATAATGAATGTTTATTTTTCTAAAATAGATTAATTTAAGGTTAGTTTACTGTCAAATCATAAAAAAATATGAAATTTTTCAAATTTGACCTGGAGGATTGAGTTAAAAATGAGTGTCTAGGAATAAATTTTCATTGTAAATAAGTATAGATTTTTATTTTTACAAATTAAAAATTATTTTATGGTATCTCACAGTTGTCTTTAAATAATTTGGTCTCAATTTTATTTATTTTTTATTTATTTGAAGTATCTAACGTGCACTTTTTAAACCGACTTATTTATATCAACACACTAATTATTAACTAATTTAAATCTAGAACATACACAACATCCAGCCCCCAGCCTTTAATTTATCACTCTGAAATGGTAATACCAGATTTTACCAATGATAAATTTTTCGGTCATGCCGGAAATCGAAACCAAGACCCTCAGTTTAGAAGATGACAAACACGCTATCAAATAAGCTGGAGTGTCAATTTGGTTCTAATATATATATATATATATATTAGAAGATGATAAACACACTATCAAATGAGCTGGAGTGTCAATTTGGTTCTTATATATATATATATAGAGAGAGAGAGAGAGAGAGAGAGATAGAGATATAAGAGTGAAAAAGAGAAAGATAGAGAAAGTGTTTATTGTGATCAACACGATGATATGTTTGTTTTTCGTGGAACAATTGCTTAGGGGTAGTTTTATCGAAAACCTATTTTTGAAAATTTTCGTCCAAGCTATAATACACAGTGTGAGAATGTGTGTACAATATTGTGTGTCTCAACCTTTATTTGTTAAAGGAACGAGTAAGTTTGTGCTATTCACTTTATTTTCCTTTGTGATCAAGTTAGACAGAAAACTATTTTAGTTTATTATTCCATAAAAAAAACTTGTTTGCGTGGTCTATGACGATATTATCGCATTATACTTAAGTTTCTTTAAAGGTAACTTCTGCTATAAGCTCCCCTAAATATACATAAGCTATGCCATTTTATAGGTTTATATGCTTTGAAATTCTAACGTCTTCAAACATAAAATCTACATTCTATTATATCAATATGATTAAATAAATCCTCTAAGGTAACTATCTATTTAAAAGAGTTGAGTTGTGATCATTCAATTAGTGGTCTCTTTTGATTAATCGACTTTTTTCATTTTCTACATCCATCCTTTTTCATTGTTCTTATGTACAAATGTTATTTTTATTATTTACATATAATTAAAATATATAAAATAAACTATAAAAATAATATTATCATTTTTATTTATACATTATATATATAAAAATAATAGAAATAATATATAAATCTTCAATATATAGTATAGGCTATATATAATATAAGCTATATAAAATATAAATAGTATAGGCAATATATATATATATATATATATATATTATTCTGGCAGGAATAAAGTTGACGAAACTACAAATACATTTTTTTTGCTGTAAACATAGGAAAATTGTACTTATAATTATTATTATTTAATAGATATAGATTTTGCCTACCAAACATGACAGTTCCGGGTTACATAGACTACTGTAAGTCTATATGAAAATTGTTTTAGAAACTGTTACAGTTTTCTTTTAAATGCCTTTTAACTAATTCGAATAGCGTGAAAAAGGGTTAATACTAGACAATATCAATAATTTGAATTGATTAATTTTTTTAAATTTCAAATAAAAATGTTAAATGTAAAGTATTCTAAAATAAGAATTGTTATTGAATAAAATTCTTCTATTTAAAAGAGACTACGGGGTTTGTCCTATTGTCAGATTATGTTATCTACATGTATTTATATCAATTCAACTCCTAGTTTTTGTGAACACGGAAGCACATACTGCCTGACAGTAGAATAAAATATATTGGCTGTAAAAGAGATTTGACCTGGGTCCCCCTGCAGGAACATGTCAGCTGACTGCATCTAGGAACCCGTTGGGTACATGGTATTCCTATTGAAAAGAGAGGAAAGAAACCTTCCAAGCTTCAGCAATCTGTTATAATAAAGTACACCGCGTATCACACACACACACACACACACAAAGCAACAACACAAAATACCGACCCTCAAATGGACCAAGCACGCTCTGGCATTTGGTTCTGGACTGGGAAGTTGTTCTGTTAAGAGACGGAGAAAGAGAGAAAGAGAGAAAGAGATATGGTGATTGGTCGAAGTCTAGAAACGGGCAGACAGGGGGGCACCGTAAAACCCCTATACCTTGACCCTTGACGGTTTTTTGGGTGAAAGGTCAGGCAGAATACAGTCGAACCGACCTTATGTTTTTGAAGTTTGGTTTACGATCGAAAAAGTAAAGGTCGAGTGAGATTTAACTGTGTTTTAACATCCTCTTGTTTTCCTAGGAAATTACTTTATCTCATTTGTTTAGAAATCTTTGATTCGAATATAAATATTATTGGGAATCTTCCATAATACTTTCATTTATATATTTTAAAAATACTAGCATAGTGATTGAAGTTTTAATTTTTTAGTAAAACCTAGATTCGTTAAAGTATATTTTATGTTAATGAAAATATTCAGGAAGGTCTTCCACTAGCGTTTATTTCAGGACAAAAGTTTTTTGGCTTCCCGCAAATTTTGTATCCGGTTTTTAACCATTCAGATCCGTTTGTACAAACTTAAAGGCATATCTCATTACGCGATAATACGTAACTTTAGTAGGTAAAACACCTCAAATCAGATGTCGAATCTTAGTGCGATTATTTGTATTCCTTAGACAAAGTTATTCAAACAGTTGACAATATTTTACCTTTTTACAATAATACAAAAAAATAAAAATAAAGAAAAAACTATTTCATTAGCTTCAAATATTCTATTTTCAATTGAAGAGTGCAGGAATCCCAAAATTTGATTTTTGTTGTTGTTATAGCATGGTTTTTGTATTTAACACGACGGTTAATTAGTTGTAAAATGGGATATAAAGAATAGAATCACTCACTACCTGCTTGGATTATACAAATTATACATTTATTTATCTAATGTGATACCTATGAAGAAGGGAGAATATAGAGTTAATAAAACCCCATTTTCATGGAGGGAGAGTGAAATAAACTATTTAGGATAAAGTTTCTTAGAATATTCGATCTAGTCTCTATCCTTAATTTCGGCGTCAGCAACAGTTCAGTTTATTGCTGAAGTGGTGCTTTAGACCAGAAGTGGCCAGAATTTTAAATCTAGTGATCTACTCCAAACAAGGAAAATCCTTTATGATCTACTATGGAACCATAGGCTTATATGGTTTGTTTCATCGGTAAAAATTAATAAATCAATTTTGTGTTTTAATAATAAAGTTATATTGCATATAAAAACTTATAGGTCTTTCTTTTCACACACTGAAACTTCTTTTTTCACCAAACGACTTGATAATCTCCCTGTAAAAAAGTATTTTCTCTTTAAACACTTGACTTTAAAGTTTATTCATGGCACCTAATAGTCTTAGGATAATTTGCTTTTAAATTCTGTTGTTGTCGTTGTAGCTTTGTATAATTATTTTAACTAATATAAACGTAATATAATTTAAACATTATTCAATAAAGACTCTTCTACTAGAGCTATGATTGGCCAAACTTATCATTTTAAGGGGGAGGCCTTTGTATGTGAGAAATAGCATCGCAGACGTTCAGCTCAAACGCAATATTTAATTATACGATACGTTATTTCCAAATATGGTTAACGCCAAAATAAACTAAAATGATACTAACAGGGCTCTTTTTCCTTAACAACCTCATAGTTTGAGTTTTATCAATATGAAAAAGGAATCAAAATTTGACATATAATTTTCAAGGACTCTTTGAGGATATTTTCTGAGCAATGATACCAGGCTTTATGCAAAAGTGATATAGATTCTCTTCCTCCAAAAACACAATAGTATTAATGATATTATCACAACATCAAATGTTAATATTTTAGAACTATAGGCAAGCTTTCTTTTTTGCCTGGCGATAAGAAGTTTCGTAGTTTCCGTTCCCCTCTTTCTTATTTATATCACATAGGGTGGTTGTAGGTGAAGAACGAAAATAATATTAGCTTAGAAAGACTATAGAAGTAGTTCCAGAAAATTACATAGATCCTTTAAGTCATGGGGCGTGACAGCCAATGATACTTTCTTTCTGCCTTAAGTGTAAATTATTCAACATTTAAAGAGGGTGGCATGAGCTAGGATCAGTAGCTATGTGTATTTTATTATAAATACATTTTTGACCAAACTAAATTAAATCTTGCTTCAGTACATACGTTTAGTTTAATTTTCTGCAAATATTGATCTTTATAGTTCTTAATTATTTGAACAATTAAGCAATGACCATAACAAATATTGAGGAACTACCAAGATTATTTATTTCCATAATATGTTGAAATGTAATATTTATTTCAGCCAAAATTGTTATTAGCTATAAAAAACAAATCTGGAAATATACTGGAGTTTTCTGACAAAAAAACCTTAATTTAAAGCACCTATAAGCTTAACGTGTAAATCACACATGCACAAGCTTTAAATTGTATTTGTTTGGATCGAAAACAAAACTTTTTTTTAAGAACCAAGCGTTGCTGTCTAAATAATATTACCTAGATTGATTATTTAGTTTGAAGCAGGGACCAATTAATATTAAAATACAGTTTATATATATAAAGAAAAATGAAACAGGCAATTTCAATCGATGTTTCATTATGTTATGTATTGTAATTGTTTTGATTTAGATCTACATTTATAATACACTGGCAGAAGAATCAGAACATGCCCGGTGTAGCCATGCAATGAATTGATGGTTATCCCGGGCAACACATTTCTAAGCTTCAAAACAGACAGAAAAACGTTTCATTTTATTGCTTCTGAGCCAGTTTTTAATAAATCTAAAAAATCTAATGAAAAATTTAAAATTCCAGTTCGATGTGCACATGTTTGTGTACAGAGGAATGAATACTAATTTTAAAATTTCAGCCCTCTGCGTTTTGTAGATATTGCACAATGCTCATGATAGACATACAAATTAACTCATTTTATTTAAATTAATCAAAGGGAATTCTAACAAGGTATTCTGAGAATAGAAACGAAAATATACCACTGTGAAATTGTGTTAATATTCTTCTCTGCATTAAATGTATTATTTGACCCCTTTTAACTCGTGAACTATAATGATTTAAAAACATTGAATCACTATTTATAGCTTATAAATGAAAACATTTGTTAAAAAATTGTGCAATAAACTTTTTACTGTCAAATGGGTTTTTAAAGAAAGCTTCCGTTAAATGTATTTTATGCTATGTCACCGTAAATATGAGAGAACTGATGTACCGTATTCCCTTTCTTCGTTCCACGCCAACATCTCCGTATCGCGGCTTGACTTGCGCCTAGCTCCCTAGAGTTATACCCTACCGCTTTGCAATGATTAATTATATTGTTACTATTCTGAGTCGTAAGTTGTGACCAGAAGGTGAGGTAAGACATATACTAGAAAGATTTAAAAGTGGTTTTTATTCATTTCATTATTTCAAACACCTATATAAAATCTCTTTATGAATATCTACAGATTTAAAGCAAAATGTATTATTTAAAAAATACATGTTTTAATTATATTCTATCATAAGTATAAATTGGTACAACATGTTGAGTGATAAACTTTTATAAAAAAAAGGATTCAATAAACACTAATTTTAAATAGTTATATATTAATCAATCGAATTAGTTTATTTATCTATGAACCGCCTCAGTGGTGTAGTTGGCTAACGTGCTTGTCGTGTTGAGCTCGACTGCTGAGGACGGGGAGATCGAAGTTCAAATATCGGTCGGGTGAACTGGGGGTGGTTTTTCCTAAATGGTTTTCCACTCTTCCTCCACGCAAATGTGAGATCATTTCCTCTAATTCAACCTTCTCAATTCCTAATCCATTAGAGTAATTAATACTTAAAACGTATAACCCGAACGGGTAGTAAGATGCGCTGCTAAATATTTTTTTTATTATTATTATTTATCCATGCTCCTACTTAATGTATTTTAAAAACTTTGAAAATACACCAAAAAGTTGATACAATTAATCTATTTTAATTATAAGCTTTCGTTCATTAAACTTATATTAAAATATGAAATCCTCACTGGTGGTAACGTGGACAAAGGCGTCAGTCTAATCGTGTATGTTTTAACAGTAATAACACAATAAACCAAAATTCCATACTTGGATTTAATTTATAGGTTCAATTTTTTTCAAATAGTATATATAATGAATGGTTCATCCTAATGTAAATGATATATTTGAATATTTTTTAATATTTTAAATTCATAATTTCAAAATTATGGCGGAATTGTAGGGGACGCGAACCAAGGGATAGACTGGCAAACATAACCGTAAAATCTACTTATTTTGGGGGTTAATATTCCCATGAAACGTAAAAGTTAGTCATCATCTCGATATTGATTTTTTTTTACACGACCACAATACTCCCTCTTTATAATTGTGCTACAGGTATATGAACTCATGTGTGTTTTTTATTAATAATTATAATACACACACTTTTATTGATATAAAGAACACAAACTGTATCATAAATATATAAAGGATGACAGATTAATCAAATGGTATAAAGTGGGACCTTTTTAATAGTACAATGTTGTGGTAGAAGAATACATATGATTATCTGAACAAAAATCCCAAATCAGAATAGATAACAACTCAAAGCTTAGCGGCATTAGATCAGCAGCTTTTTAAATGAAGAGAAAAAGTTGTCATTAAATTCCAGGACACCCTTGACAGATATTAAACAACTGTTGATATTAACATGTGAAGAAAAAATTAAACTATAAGTAGCCACTGGATCAATATTTTATTTATTTTGGCCAAAGAAATGTTTTATTATAAAAACTACAAAATCACTGGCCTTTTCTTGCATCCCCTTCCACCTCACCTTAATGAAGAAATAAACATAAAAAAAACCATTTCACTTGTACTAATATTCATCATCAAATAATAGTTTTTTTATATAGGTACTTGTAGATTTATCAGTGCAACAATGGTATACAACACTTGCCCCCCTCCAAACACACACACACACATATTTAGTTTTCATATCTCAAGGTTTTGTTGTTCTTATAGACACCAAGGGCGTATTATAGGTCACAACATATTCTGAGGTTCTGATTGTTATCTGCTCTAGATGGCAGATGATATGGGCTAAGTGGGACAAGTGCATTTGTTTAGATAATTTGTTTTTGTTACGTTGGTATTGTTCTGTGCGCGGTGGGCAATCACAATTCCACTGTAGTGTGAAATTATGCTCGTTGTCAGACCTGTTTCACACGCTTAACAAAACATTCTGTCACACAATGCAGACGTGTTGTCGTGTCTTGTCATGTGTTCTGACAGCATCTCTCTAGCCGGGGGAAATAAAAACTACCACTAGGATAAAAGTGTTTACGTCAAGCGTTTGAAGGATGTCCTTGTGGGTTACGTGTGGTTTCCAAACTCGCCCAAGTTCCAGTCAATTTATCTCAGCCATATCATTGTAGTTTAATGTATAATTAATTATTTGATTAATAATATAATCGATTCGGCGTTCATCACAGATTCTTTCTTAAATATGAGTGAAGAATGAATATGAGCATAGCATGACTCCTGGATAGCTCAGTGGTAGAACATTGGCATACTTAGCCAATAATCCCAGATTATATTGCTGTGTTGAGATTTAATTTTTAAGTGTATGTAATATAATATGTATATGAGGTTATCTTAACAACTATGATCGCTTGGCTATTTAATACGTTAAATTTTTAAAGAATAATAAGTCTAATTATATATATATATATATATATATATACTTATTATAAATATATATATATATATTTATACACTTAGTATATAAACAAAATTAGACCTACATTGGTAGTATTATATTCTAACGCATTACTTTCATGTTAGATTTGATTGCTGGCGACTGGAAGATCGAAGCTCTAATCCTGGTTGGATGTCAGTCCCGGCATAGATTTATCTGATTACTAAACCCTTCCTTCACCTCTGACAAGACATCTTGTGAATGTGGGGAAAGCCAGGCCTCCACCGTGGTTCGGATGCCACGTTAAACTGTAGGTCCTCCATTTCATCTCACAATAACCCTACCATTACACATTAGCGTAAGTGTGTATAACCCGAACGGGTAGTAAGACGCGGTGCTAATAATAATAATACTGGTTGGATGGGGTTTTTTTTTCTTCAATCATTTCTCACTCTCGGCGACCTGGTGGTCTTAGGGTAAGGTGCCAGACGTCTGTGTTGGGGGTTCAAGGTTCAATCTTTGGTCCCGGCACAGATTTATCTGATTGCCAAACCCTTCCTTCACCTCAGACAAGAAGTGTATTAATCACAACTTGTGAATGTGTGGAATGCCAGGCCTCCGCCGTGGTTCGGATACCACGTTAAACTGTAGGTCCTCCATTTTATATCACAATCACCCTATCATTGTATCAGTGTAAATGCGTATAACCCGAACGGGTAGTAAGACGCGGTGCTAATAATTATTTCTCCCTCTCACTCTATGCAAGTTCGAATTTATTTCCGTTTAGACTCTAAATTTCTCATCTCTATTCTCTATTCCACTAGCCTAAATAATGTATGGATATAACGTATTGTAGGGTCATCTATACTCACTACAAGTCTATTGTTTAGGCCTACATTCCACTGTCTATAAACTCACCACATACCAGTCAGATACTCATCAACTCGCCACGAGCCTCACGTCCTCCATGGTCATGGTATCCATGCTCGTCGTTTCATCGCAACGATTTATCGCGATTATTGTGGAACAAACTAACCTAACCTAGCCTAGCCTAGAATCCAATATGAACCTATTCGAGATCTCGTACTATATCTTCGACAGTCATATTGACGTGTGAGCCAGTGACGAAAAGGTACGTCCCTGGTACGATTAATGCTCATGAATCATTTCACACCAACTATAAAGCCCAATTCAACAAATCTATACGTGTGGAGAGTGCTTGAGGTGCTAAAATAAATTTATACTATTTATAAATATATTACGTTATTTTTTGTGCAAATGCATTGCCTATATTTTCCTCTGAAAATGTGGTGTGGGGAGCTGATGGCAAGTCGATGAATTCAGGTACTCCGCTTATGTGGCTAGGATGAAGACGGTAAAGTTTTAAATAAAATTTACCTACATTTTGTGTGAAGGGGGAGAGAGATGTGTAATTGTGTACATACAATTTAGATAAAACTAACTCAGTACATCCAGCCAGGATTTGTGCCCTGACCTCTATATCACCTTGTAAACCAGACAATACGAGTCTGATATCTAGTTCGCGTGCTCACTAATACTGATTTAACAGTAATTAATGTACATCTATAAGCTAAACACGTAATATATTCATTCCCTTCTAATTGCAGTGAAAGTCTGGCCTCGTTGATAAATATAAAGAATTGTTGACAAAAAAAAAGTCTAAGCGACCCTGGTTTGATTCTAGGTGGTGGTAACTACGATGTTTACGATGTGTATACAGTTTTATCCTGTTTCTTAAACTAAAAATTAAACGGTACTTTACTATGGATATATTTAAATAATTAATAGACTATTTTAAAATAATCTCTGTGAATGGTATTTAAACCTTGACTAATCACTGAGAGTGTCTCGTTGTGAATGGTTCTCCTGATTATATCATGAGAGTTTAAATATCTAATTTAGCGGTAATTAGCTTTGTACTTTCATATAAACTCACTGCACAAGGTCACTAAATACTTTTATTTTATTCGCACGCTCTAATGCAATAACAGGTTATCAACGGCTTTTCTACCTGCATAGCGGTTAACCACTCAGTTAACTAGATATTTTAGTATTTTTTTTATCACGTTTAAGGTGAGGATGTAGGGAACAAGGGTTAAGGTTAGTGTTTTTGCAGTTTTTATGGCTAAACATTTATTTGGCCAAAATCATTCTAAAAATTGCTAAAGTAGAAATATAAAGTTTCATTTTCTTTATATGGTGATACCAACAGTTGTTGAATATCTGAGATGAGCATAGCGGCATTAGATGACAAACATTTTAAATCAAGAGAAAATTTCATTAAATTCAAGGACACCTTCCATTGTCAGATATTCTACAACTGTTGAGGTCATCATGCGAAGAAAATTAAACTTTTTTTCTACTAAAGATTTGATTTCTTTTTAGCAAAAAATTATTTTGCTTTAAAAATTGCAAAAACCCTGATCTTTTCTCCTATTCCCTTCATCACCGCCCTTAAGTGTCAGGGGTTTTGCGAAGCTTTGAAATGTGAGGTTGAGGGTCAAATCTCTATGGCTGCTATTTCCACACCATCAATACACTTAGCATCTTCGAAACACTTTAAAGGAAGAAAAATTATATAATTTTATTAACAACATATTTTAAATATAGCACTGTTGTTTTGTTTACACTCCTTAAACTTTTGTTACGCCTCTAGGCTGGATGAAATCAAAACAGGTAAGGAACGTCTCTTTAATTCAATCTTTCAAGTAACATTATAATTAGCATTTTCCAAAGTAACAATTTTCGTCTACACTTCATTTATAGCATCCAACATCTTATACATAAACAACTTATCCAACATATCATAACCATATTGATTGATCTGGATGACACATCTGCTACTACAACAATTCTGTAATTAATTATTTCCATTGTTAACACAAGCATTTTAACCTCTTGACCCAGATAACGAGTTCTTAATAATACTATAATCCCTTATTTTAACTTTGTGGACTATTTTATTAGATATATTTTAATATTAATATGTTTCATATGTAATTCAATTTTAATATATTTCATATGTAATTATCTCCTCAGCAATTCTCATAGGTGAATGTTTCACAAACTAAGCACCTGTCACTTGTTAACTTACTATCAATGACCTTTTAGTAATCCTATTAATTGTTTGTAACTGTGAAATCAGTCCTTGTTAAATTTTTCTATGATTGATAATTGATCATTCATGTAATTAGTTAGTTTTGATCCTCAATCTTTTATTAAAGGCTCCATTCCAGTCATTGACTATTTACAATTTTCTAGTTTTCAGTAAATTATCCATAATATTTTTATCGCTTTATAGGATCATACTCAATTACAATTTTACCTATTTATAAAATCAATTTGCTCTTTAACAATTACTGAGGGGTTCTTAAGAATATGGTTATGTATTTTTAAATGATTTAATTCCTAACAACAATGTTTTCTATCTCTTTGAATAATTAATTATATATTATCTACATCAACCCATATTGTTAATTTACTTATTATTTAAATTATTTTTCTTGATCCAAAAATCTCTCTTTTGGTAAAATAATCCCATTGTATTCATAACTTATATTGCTTAATTGAATAAAGAAGTGTTTTAATCAATCAATTTTGGTTCTACCAAGTACGTTCCTTGTAATAGTAATTTCATATTTCTCCTTACTACAAATAAAACGAATATAACTATAAATATACATTATTATGTATACGTAAAATAGTTTCCCTAACCCAATTTTGAACTAAATAACTAAAGCCATTTTTAAAATATCCTATTTAAAAACCAGTAGCCAACAAACTACCAATAGCCAAATTTTCCTCCCAAAAAAGTATACATCTTTATTTAGTATGTCATATTAAACACTCCCAAGAGAACCATTTTGAGCCAAATTGCTAAACCCATTTGTAAAATATTTCAAGTTTTTGAAAAGTATTCATTCAGTAAATTGACGATTAACGAGTTTTTACCTCAAAAACAACTAAAGAGTGTTATTTGGTATATACTTCACAAACAAGATTCCCATTTGAAACAAAACTTTTGGACTCGTTTATAAAATATTACAGGTTTTTGAAAAATCAGACCAGTCATTAGTTAACTAAATATCCTTCAAAGCGTTTAGGATCCGTGACCGGGGACGGATGGACAGACAGACATGGGGGACAGACAGAATTGTAAAATCATATTTTTTGCGTTCCTGTCCACATAAACCGAAATAATGTCATAATATCAAGATTGATTATTTTCACTATCACAATTCTTTTTCTTGGTAGGAGAAATAGTAAAACTACAGTTGCCTAAAACCTTGCTTTAAGGACCAATTATCGCCTCTAATTTTACCATTTTTCCGGAGGGCGAACCCCTTTACTCCCATATACCCCAGAACCACCGATGTTCTCAACGTTGCCCTTGTATAATACCTGGTCGTATGGGATTTTTTCTAATTTCAGAACGACTAAATTTGGAAAATTTACTTTCCCACCCCTTCCCTCCAAATATATTTTGAGCGACAGCCCTAAATACATTTATCTAAATAAATAGGCTATATGGTATACATTACAAGCATACAAATTTAAATAGTCTAGAGTGATCAAAATATAGATTTTTTATTCTATCTAAATTTATAAAATTCGTGAACTTGAATAAGCTCAAACACCAAATTCAAAATTTCCTGAGAAGTATCTATTTGTGTTACATGTTTACTAAAGATCTGTAGATTAGTTCAAATGATAAGGGGAACAAGAACAGACAGACATGATTGGAACATTAGTCTTCCTTCCCATAATGTATAGAAAGAAAAAATAATAATAAGGCAAACCCAAATCAACTCTTTTTTTTTTAACTCTGTGCATATTTACGTTCCTGCATTTTAAAATGAGCAGTCATGACATTGAAACCAGTTGCGATTTTGTAAAGCAAATATATGTAAAAAAAAAAGTTATATCATTAAACTTAATGGAACAGTTGACTGTCCTTATGACGTTATTTACATTCGTTAACCTTCAATTTATTTTTACTGATGTCTTTTTCAAATAAACCTTTGTGGGTTTTTTTTATGTCTGATCCATACAAATAGCCGTCATAAATCCTTACACATGCATACAATAAATAAAATGACAAGTCATATCTCAACTGCATTACTTGCGTTGCATGCCAACTTCAAACGATAAAGAAAAATTGTAAAAGTCCTTGAAATACATTATAAAAAATAAACTTGTGAAATATTTAAAAAATATCTTCTTGCTATATGGTGTATATTTAAAGAAATATTTTAAGAATATTTCAATGAAACTATATTTCCAAAACAGTAAGCTAGAATGGTATTTATTTTATCATTGACTGCCTGGGTTCGAATCCATGATAGTATTAAACTTTAAATATAAACACATATATAGCTAACGTGACATTATTAATTTTTAATACAAGACGAAAAGATTGATTAAAAATTAAAAATATCATTTTATGAGTGGCTAAACAAAAATGTATCAAAAAGAGAATGGAAAGCATCTATATAAAAAAATTAATATAAGTGCAGCTATTTGAGATCGAACTTTGGACTGGTCAGAAAATAAACGATGAAGCCAAACTTTTCGAGTTATTTAAATCTTTATTTATTACACTACTCAGTATAAACCTAGATGTTGAGTAAAAATGTGTAATAGAACTAGAATAAATTATTTAAATTCAAACATAAAATATTTCGAAGAAGTTACTTAAAAATACTTTCTAAGAGAATATAAATCTCGATTACATTCAAATGAAAAGAAAACTTTAAAATATATATATGTGTGTATGTATATACTTCTGTGCTTAAATCCAAGTTTATTCCAAGCTGTTTAAAAAAAGTATGGTGTTATTAAGTCAGAGACAAGGTTATTGGTATATATTTCAACAAGAAAACATTCAGTACATGTACCAACAATGTAATGTGTTCCTTACCAACAAACTCCAGTTGATGTGGCAACAATGTAATATCTTCTTTAAGTTGATTCTTTGTAGTTTTACAAGAAAATTACCAAATGTATATTAGAGTCGAATTCTCGACTACTTGAATCCATATAAAATATGTTTAATATAATAATTATGAAAAACTTGACTTGATATAACAATTTTAAGCAATTAGTAAAGAAAAAAAAAACTATACATCCTCAACCCACAATTAAGTTATACCAATCGAACAGTTTATGTTTTCTTTGCATTCTTTGCGATTGCTATGATTTCACTATGGTTTCTGGGATTTTAGGAAGTTATTATTAATTGAAAGATATAGACATGATGTTAATATATATAATATACGAGTATAAGACGAACAAAGTCTAGCGCCGAAATTACATAGTCAATAAAAAAACATGTGGTGTATTATCACAACCGGATCTCATCCTTTGTCTCCAACAATTACAAACATCGTCCTATGTCCTAATATACACCATTTTCTTTCATAGCTCATATTCGGTTATCAATCCTCTTTCGGACCATTTTTGTTTACAAAATATAGGTGGTAACCTCAAAATTAAAGCCCCTTAAACTGCAGACAAATGTGTGGAGCCCATGAGATTAAGAAAGTAAAGCTTGGTCCATCATCAGGTGATTGTCGGCCATGTTATTAGAATACATCTCCAGCCTTTTCACGTCATAATTTCTTATGTACGTATTTAATTCTTCTTTACCAAAGTTTTTGACGTTGCATTTACATAATTTATTTTTTTAGCACCGCGTCTTACTACCCGTTCGGGTTATACGCTTTAAGTACTAACCACTCTAATGGATTAGGAAAATGGGAAGGTTGAATTAGAGGAAGCGAACCCGCATTTGCGTGGAGGGAGAGTGTAAAACCATTTAGGAAAAACCACCCCCAGTTGACCCGACCGATATTCGAACCTCGATCTCCTCTTCCTCAGCAGTCGAGCCTAACACGACTAGCGCGCTAGCCAACTACGCCACCGAGGCGGGTCACTTACACAAGGAAATATCCATTACATATGATATATTTTCTTTGTATTGATGATCTATAATTCTACTTTAAAAAATTGCCAGTACTTGAGACAACAGTATAACGACCCGCCTCGGTAGCGTAGTAGGCTAACGCGCTAGTTGTGTTGAGCTCGACTGCTGAGGACGGGGAGATCGAGGTTCGAATCTCGGTCGGGTGAACTGAGGGAGTGTTCCTAAATGGCTTTACACTCTCCCTCCACGCAAATGTGGATTCAATTAATCTAATTCAACCTTCCCAATTCCTAATCCATTTGCGAAATTATTATTTAAAGCATATAGCCCGTACGGGTAGTAAGACGTGGTGCTAAATAATAATAATAATAACAGTATAACGTTCTCTTTAGATTGATGCTGTAAACTTCTGAACGAAACGATGCCTTCACACTTAATATGAACGTTCACACGACGTGATAAGGTTTTATGTAAAATAAAATCTTCTCGATGTCTTGATCTTAGCACTTATTATACTGTAGAATCGTTGATCCGCCCACGGGTCCTGGGCGTAGAATGCTGTGGTTTCCGTTCATGAAACAATAGAAAACCATCCCAGATATTCCTGATTCATTGCCGGTGGGTTTTGCTTAAATGTAGGGTAGAAAAAATTGGCTTAAAAGCCACAACATCAAGAAGCGGGAATAAAAAAATATATAAAGAATAAAATTCAAGAAATGATTCAAATCATATTGAGGGATACCCGTATTTAATTTACTATTAAAATGTAACCATTAACTTTAACCATCTAAACTAATGTCAGAGTATTTTGATGTTGGTGGGTAATCCGCAACGTTGGCCAAAAGGTATAATGCGATAGTTATAATTTCAATACACTTTTAACTTCTACTGAGGGAGAGTATGGGGTTTTAATCCCAACCAATTGCATCAACGTATTTTTTCTAAATGTTTTTTTTTCGGGTTATACGTTTAAGTACTAATTACGCTAATGGGTTAGGAATTGATAAGGTTTGAATATAGAAAGTAAAGCCGCATTTGCTTGGAAGGAGAGTAAAAGACCATTCAGGAAAAACCACCCCCAGTTCACCCGAGTGAGATTCAAACCTCGATCTCCCCGTCCTCTGCAGTCTAACTCAACACTTAACTAGCGCATTAGCTATAACTACGCCATAGAGGCGGGTTTCAGTTTTCCTCTACACAAATTTGGGTGTACTTCTTTTAAATTCCACCTTTCTTATGTTTACCACCTTTGTATGAATATGCGGATCTCCCGGATGGGCAAACAGTCGCAAGCCATTATATTTTATAAACACGATCAATATAGTGTGCCATCCTTTCTCACACACAGTTTTAAGAGCAATTGCACAAATATAATATTTATTCTTCAATAACTAGATTGTAAATCAGCTTTATCCTAGATCAAGAAAAGTTTGAATTGAAAAAATTCCATTAGGGATCAAAATCTCTTATCACCCGACTAAAGATTTAATCAAATAATCAAGTAGGTGGTCCAGACGAGCTGGAAATCTTGGTGCTAAAAAATATGATTGGAGAATAAAACAGTTACTTACTTCGGTGGCCCCGTGATTTAACGCTCTAATTTTATGTTGGAATAGACTGCCAAAGACAGGAAGATCCGAGTTCAATTCCACTTGGCTGCACAGAGGTTGGTTTTCTCCAAATGGTTTTCCACTCTCCCTCCACGCAAATGCGTGTGTATTTCCTCTAAATTAAGTATTCCCAATCCTCGCCCAACATATTAGTGTATTTAGTGCATAGGTGTATTACCTGAACAGATAGTTAAACACGGTGCTAAAGAAGAAAAAATGTTGATGGGAGAGAATTGACTGGTTATCTCATCCAGACGTCCTAACTGATAATGGAGCAACCGAAAATAAAATTTAAGCGACTGATTGGAGATCAGCTAACATATAATCTTTGATCAAGCCACTAATGTTTGTGCAACCAGCCCTTGGTTTAGTCAGTGGATAAATTTATAGTTTCCCCAAGTGTAACTTAATAAATAATACTGGAATTTTGTTTTCTAGAAATTGTAACTTGCTTATAAAATGCAGATAAAGTCAAGGATTTTAAACGTAAGTATTTAATAAAAGTATAATAATTTAAATAAAACTTAAACGACCACAAGGTTTTTTTGTGTGTGTATTTTTTTCAAGCTCAAATAAAGAGGGTTGTAATTAGAACGCAATTATAAACTCTATTTAGACATTATTTAAAAGAAAGGTCACAACGATTTTAAATACTATTTTAGGCTATGTACACAGTTTATGGTGGACAGGGGGCTATAAATTCGTCGGCCATTGTCCATTTAATATGAATTTAAGAGTTATTAAACTTGATTTATCAGGCTATTACGTAGACAACCTAAATTCCTTAGAAATATTTGTAAATTACTCTTTTTCAGGATTGACAGAGTTTTTAAATTTCAAATACGCTGAATTTTCCAGGATTCCAGACAAAGAATTATAGAATTTCTCAGTTTTTTTAAAATCCAAGCCAATAAAAAAATCCCTTTATTTCCACTACTTATTTTAAATTTCTTTACATAGAAATTATTAAAGACAACTATGCCAATGCTCTTCACAAAATCGCGTGAATAGGATATAAAAATAGGCCTACTTAGTTTGAGCTGAGTTTATGCTCACTTTAGTATTTTGAAAATTAAATTGTAAACAAACCTGAAATTTTTAGTGGCCCCTTTTAATGTCACCGACAGCTCTCTCAGATTGTCTTGTCCCATCAAATTCATTGAAATTTTTTTAGGTTTTTCCCGTTTTTAAGGTGTGTAACAATTTTATTTTTAAAATTGCTTGGAAACATATTAATTTATTTCCGGTTCAATAAAACCAATGTTTACTTCATAGCATGGCTGTATTAATGAGGACCTCGCTACATCACGTTATCACGATAAAAATGTGTATTCGCAGATAAATATAATTATATCCTTTGCAAATTCCCCTCCACTTCTTTTTAACCAGTGTATGTCTCTTCTCTGGTCTAGACAATATTTAAACATGTCACTTTGAATAGGTAACGATGTGGATATATTTTGAAACATCAACTATAAATTCATTCTTTAAAACTAGGGAGTAGAAAAAATAAAATGCAATGAAATAGATTAATGATGAAAAGTATCTGGATACTTACGCTTGCAAAACAAGTGCTAGTTAATTAATTGTAATTTGTGTGTCACTTTGGTCAAATAAAATGTGTGAATCTCAGCACAGTTTGATATTTATATATATATACACATCAAACTGTGCTGAGATGCACACATTTCATTCTACCTATATATATGAAATTATAATAATATACCAATATAGAATATATCAGTTTAAGCTAGTACATTTGCGAACTTGTATAACCTTGTATCAATGAGAAACGAAATAATTCCATAAATAACATTAAATCAAGCACTTCTATGTAAATATCTACATATGTGTAACCTGTTTTTCAACTCCAGGTGCTATATTTATCTAAAATAATCACTTGGTGTGAAGAATCAGATGATAGTTTCGCATAAAATATGCAACTTTATATCTACGGCAAAAAGGGAATCTACAAAACAGTGTGTAGCTTAATGCACTGTACAGTAATTTAACTGAGTAAAACAAGTGTTTAAATAATCTAAATATATGTGAATAAGAATTGCGCAAACATTTGTAACTTATTTTAAAGAAGGAAGAGATTTAGAAAATAACTTGTAAAGCTACTATATGTTAAGGTCTTATTTAAAAGTTATTATGATTAAGTAGTAATATACATATAACTTATTAGGTTTGTAAAGCCTGTCAAATTAATAGGAAAAACATGAAAAAATATTATTAAAATAATATGTAATATAAATTAGATTTTTTTTCAAGTATTAGCCTTCTAAGCATACAACCAAAAAACATATTCTTAAAAAAGGTACAGCATATTTAATCATACTTTTTATATGCTTTCCCTACCAATTTGTTCTGTTTTACAAACCTAATAAATACGCATGTATTCTATTAATATCAATTTATCATCATTAATTGTTGATTATTACACATTATAATTTGACATGTTATTCTCTAGATCTCTTCCTTCTAAATACTTTACGTTCCCTATTCTCAATTTTTTTAGAAAGTTTTATAAAATGTTAATTGTAGCCAAGCCTACTTTACACATCTTTATACATCTTTATCATCTGTAAATGCACCGAAAATCATGGTGTTTACTATATTTACCTGCCTAGGTTAGCATGTGGACTATATGTCAAACTCGTCCAATCTCATTGGTTTATCGGTGACTGGAATATAAAGATTTAAATCCTAGCAGTGTGTACTTAGGGTGGATTTTCCTTATTGTTTTTCCCCTCTCGTTAACCGCAAATGTGGGTATCTTCTCTACAAATTATCTTCCTCATCCCTATCCATTAGTATAATTTTATTTAAAATGATAAAAATCGTCAATAGACTCCAAATTGTTAATATTATAAGCATTCGTTCTTTTTATTTTCATCCTACTTAGTGTGTACCAGGAAAGGCAAAAAGTTTATTTCCCCCTTATTTGATGATAAAATGTTAAAAAAAAACTTATTTGAATTTGAGAGAGAGAAAAGTGTAAATGAGAAAATATTGTTGGTAAACCTGGCTTTGCATATTCTAAAATTTTCAGATATTATGCAGGTTTGTCAATAAATAATCCAACAACTTATTTCAGTCAGTAGGGTGGCTGTCTAATGAAAAGTGTTCTAGGTTCAAGTTTTGGCATGCGAGATGGATTAATTCATGGATCTTGGTGCAATCTATTCTTTAAAATACAAGTCAGTTTTTAAATATTTTACTTAAATAAACAGCTGGTTTCTAAATTGCACATCAAAGACAATTAGAACATGAGCATGAAATTTACATCAACCGATCAGTTATAGCCCTAAGATAACTAGTTTATTCGAAATTAGTTGTTAATTAAGAAACTATAAATATTACAACCGCATACTAAATTATAAGCTATCTATTGTTTTTAACTTTGGGAGTTTTATTTAGACCTTAAGGTGGGATGGAAGGGCATGCGAGAAAAAACATGTGTTTTTGCAGTTTTTAGGGCAAAACACTTTTTTGACCAAAATATCTAAGATATTGCTACTGTACAAATATAGAATTTAATTTTCTTCATATGGCAACCACAAAATCTTTGAATATCTGTCAAGGGTGTCCTGGAATTTAATTAAAACTTTTTTTCTTAATTTAAAAAGTTTGTTAGATAATGCCAACATGCTCATGACAGACGTTAAGGAATTGTTGATGTCAACATTTGAAGTAAATTGAACTATGTTTGTACTGGAGAAATATTTTACTTATTTTGACCAAATTAGGTGTTTCCATAAGAACTGCAAAAAGACTTACCTTTTCTCAAGTCCTTCCATCCCACCTTACAACACAAAAAAACATTCAAAATAATTAACTACAAAATTTTGCTAAATTACTGCTATATATATATATATATTAATAAAAGTCTAGTGTTGAACGTAAATACGTCTCTCTACCCTGGCTTTGGTTGGAATAACAGTCTAAATTATTATAAAGTTCAAATATAATTATTTATTTGCAGCCAGCATTGATAATATTTTTTACTAAACTATTTGTGTTATTCTATAGTTATGGATAATATGTAATATTAAAAGTGACAGTTGCAGATAAAATGACTTGATGTATGAATATATTATAATTGTTTTAGTAACTATAGTAACCAACTTCTAATGTTATTCCTACCAAAATCATACTATATCTATATATTTCCATATAATTAATAGTACTTTTCAATAAGATAGAATATCGAAATTTAGTGAGATTATAGAAAAACAAATCAAGAGTTGAGAAAATTTGTCATACTTGAAAAATGATCTAAAATAAAAACAATTAAAATAAAAAACCTAATTTATTTATTCATTTTAATAATTTGTCGACATGTTATTTGCATTTCAAAAGCAAGGAGAACCTAGAATATAAATTCTTATATTAATTAATAGAAAGAGAAATTGCAGACTATAATACAGAAGACCTGTGTTAATAATTTGGTTGAGTTGATTAGTTAACAAAAAGTGTTTCTTTGGTCAGTGAAAATTATAGGGGTAGCGCTAAACATATTTATTTAATTTGAGCTTAAATTTACATAGTCTGGATAAATGTTTAAGAAAACAATTATTAATCTAATCAAAAAACAGCCTAAAATTTCGGATTAACAAATGATATGAATTATAAACAAAACAAATGTTTGAAAGTTTGTTTGTGTGGGTATAGTAATAAACAGGGCCAATACAATGTAACCCACCTAACAGTGACAAAATTGAGTGAAAATGTAAAATATGCAACAATTTTAACGGTTTCATCTCAAAGAAATGTGTGTTTCATAACAAAAAAATATTGGGCCCCTGTAGACCCCCAACATCCCTTTTATTTTCAGACGGATGCAGTTCCCAGTTAAACTAGCATTTTCCATGACAAAAAATAAGTCACAAGGTCAAACATTTGATAGGGTTAGTATTATTTTTATGCCCATGCCAGTTTTTTCAGCCATTGCCGTAGCTGTTTAAGTCATTGAAGTATCAAGTCAGGAAACATCGGTACGTAAAAAACTCACAGTAGTCACAAAAAACATTGTATACAAAAAAAAATGTAATTTATTAATTAGAAATAAAATTAATTTAGTTAATTCGCACTTAAGCCACACTTATTTTAGTTAAGTGATGTAAATATACTTTTTTATAACAAGCTAGCCCAACCTAACAAAACCTAAAATTTCATGAATCTACGAATTTAAATTGCGGTTTTTTTAGGTTGAATAATATAGACAAACATCAGCCTGTTAGAAACAGCCTTAAAAACTAGTTCGATTTATAGCAAACAATTTTTTTCAAAACATTGTTCAGATTATAATAGTGACTAATTTTTTAAGGTATATTTTTAGAAAAAAAAACATTTACTTTATTCAAAACTGGGTTATATTTTAAAAAGATATAAAAAAATTTAAGTCTAATTAGTTGTAAGTAAATAAAGATGAGCTGCTTAGGGGGAAGGTGGTGTGGACAGTTTTAGATGTTTGGTTGTTTTTTATTTTTATAATCGTAGTCATAAACGGCTTAATTTAAGAGGTAGGGGTAGATAAGGGGAAGTGCACCCACCTTAGCATATAAAGTAGATGGGTAAACATGAGTTAATATTCCAATGTGGAAAATCGCATCTAGTGCCCCCTGCCGAGACTATAACCTTGATCTCCCAATATTGACAAGCATCATATCTTAGATCATTTGACCACCAGTACGGGTAGTAGAAGTTCTTGTTTCATATCATATTTAATAGTATAAAATTATGTATATGTGAAAATCTCTTTGCTATGATTAAAGTACACTTAGTTTACCTTAATGTACTAAACTATGAACCTATTTTATAAGTTGCGTCATAGTGTAATCTTTTTTTATTTTCCAATGAGTCTTACCACCCGTTCGTGTTATACGGCCGTTTATTAATTGTATTAATGTGTTAAAAATTAGGCCACGTATGTGTGGATGAAGAGCTGCAAACCATTTTGGGGGAAAACCATTCTCGGTGCACCCTACTGGGATCTTTCCTTCATCAGTAGGCCAGTATAATACTATAGTGACGCCTGTATACAGTTTAGTTTATAGCTTATTTTATTGTTAACTACAAATTATAAAATAAATTAATCACTGTATGTCTATATATATATATATACATACATAAATGAATGTTTCTTTGTTTGTCCCGTATGCGTTCCTATACCATTCATCCGATTGCGATGAAACTTTGGTCAGTTGTTGTGCGCACGCGCATGAAGGTTTCTGAATTAGTACAACCATTTTACAATAGGTGTCGCTTGAGTCGTTCCAACAAATGTGTGTATTTCATATAGTTTAGCAGCAGTTCGAATGTTTTAGGTGTATGAGTGCGCAAGCATGACAGAATTGAATTGATTCAAATACAAACAGTGACATTTCAGTTCGTGTGTGACATAACAAGTGGTGTCAATTATGAAATTCCAATTGCCGGTCGACATTAGATAATAGATATCAGACACATTTTATTTTTTCTAGGGAATTTGTAATAGTCGTCACAAAGCATTACTTTCGTTGTCAAATCAATTATGCCACCAAAACGACAAGCGATTGGTCGATATACACCTCGAGCACGAAAGAAAAAGGCATCACGAGCTTCATAAACAGACGATTAACGGGAAGCAAGTCTGGAAACCGTTTGAGTACGCAATGCTCAAGTTCGTTCATCTGAAACAGTCGAGCAACGGGAAGTAAGATTGGATACCGTTCAAGTAAGCACTGCTCTATCCAGGCGAACACTGCACGCCAATTTACATTTTGGTGCATTCCATTACGATGTTAATTATGATTACAGTTTTCATCCAATTGTGTTTATTGGAAAAATATATAAATTAATCGTGTATTGCAGTGCTCTCAAATTTAAGAATGAAACACCAGGAATGTACTGCACGGGCGAAAAAGTGAAATTTCCAGAATTACATTCACCACCCGAACCTTTATCCAAGCTAGTATCAGGTGACAAGCCAACATTTCTTGGCAAACATACGCAAGTACAATTCATGTTTCCAAATGACATCGTTCGGTGCAGCAAATATCGTACGCGAGAATTAAATACCAACATTCAAAGTGCAGGGGAAAATTTATCATCGTGCAGGATCACTATTACCACTGCCGAACGCAGATCACAAATTACTTCAAATTCATTTAATGGGAAACACTGATGAACAAATCGATCAACGTTGTCGATTCAATACGGGCACTAAACGAGAAGTTGTCGCTGCACTACAAACTTTATTAGATCAACACAACTAATTGATTCGATTGTTCAGAACTGCCATTGAACAAATACCAGCTGACGATTACAAATTTGTAGTTAGAGCAGACAAAACACCTGTCAGCCAACACGAAAGACAGTACAAAGCACCCGCAATTGACGAAGTGGCAATCGTTATACTGTTGTTGACGAAGAATTTAACTTGAGTGATATAATTCTTCATTGCAGAAATGGTTATGTTCAGCAAGTCTCAGAAACCCATCGCTCATACAACGGATTGCAATATCCGATTTTATTTTAGCAAGAAGAAGATTGATATCATTTAAACATCCAATTTATAAATTCACAAACAGATGAGTAACCAAATAAGAAAGTCAGTGCCATGAATTACTATTCATATCGATTGATGATTCGTGAAAACGCTTAAAAGCATATCTTTAAATGTTAACAATTGTTCCATCAATACATTGTCGATATGTATGCAAAAATCGAAACCGAACGACTCCTCTACATTCGATTAAATCAAACCAAGTTGCGTTTCGAAGAGTAAATTAATTTATGTGATGCAGTTGTTAATGATGGTGATGTAAATCCCAATATATATAGAAAAATGGTCATACTACCAGCCACATTTACAGGGAGTCCACGGTACATGCATGAATACGCTCAAGATGCAATTACATATGTTCGCGCATATGGCTACCCAGATTTTTTTTCTTACATTCACATGCAATCCTACGTAGGATGAAATAAATGAACTTTGGTTAACTGGACTATCATCATCGGATCATCATGATATTTCCGCGTGTGTGTTCAAGCAAAGATTGAAATATTTAATGTATTTTATTGTCAAGCATCATGTTTTTGGAGAGACACGCTCTTGGATGTATTCCATTGAATGGCAAAAAAAAAAAAAAAAAAGGATTGCCACATGCACACATTGGTTGATCGAAAAAGTCACATCAGATAAAATCGATCAAGTCATCTCAGCAGAAATACCAGGTATCTACATTAATCCAGACTTATTTGAAGTCTTCACCAAAAACATTATTCATGGTCCATGTGACTTACTTAACAACAATTCACAATGTATGTCTGATGGGAAATGCACGAAACGATACCTAAGAGAGTTACTTGCCGAGACTATCACTGGCAAAGACGGATATCTACTCCATCGTCGACGATCAACTGAAGATGGCGGCAAATCCTTCACTTTAAAAGTACGAAACAATGATGTTGATGTCGATAATCGTTGGATTATACCGTATTCACCTTTACTCTCAAAAACGTACAAAGCACACATAAATGTCGAGTATTGCAATTAGGTGAAATCGATCAATTATATTTTCAAATATGTCAACAAAAGAAGCGATATGGCAGTTTTTGAAGTGGGAAATTCAACTGAATCTATCAATGAAATCGACCAATATCAACTGGGATGCTTCATTAGTAGCATTGAAGCAGTATGGCGCATTTTATCATTTACAATCAATGAACGACATCCAACAGTTGTTCATTTGGCAGTGCACCTTAAAAATGGACAGCGCGTATACTACTTCATGACAGAAAATGCACGTGCAACAGCTTTGTCACCACCGCCAACAACGTTAACTGCATTTTTCTCACTGTGCGGGGATAATGTGTTTGCAAAGACGCTACTTTACTCTGAGGTGCCAACATACTACACATGAAATACATCAGCGAACAAGTTACAACGTCGCAGACAAGGTAAAGCAGTTGCAGGACATCTCAATTTATATTCGAACAACGCGTTAGGCCGTCTTTACACTATTCACCCAAACAATGCGGAATGCTTTTACTTGCGATTACTGTTAATCAATGTACGTTGATCGACATCCTTCCAAGAATTGAGAACAGTAAACAATCAAGTATGTACCACTTATCATGAAGTTTGCCAAGAATTAAATCTTCTTGAAAACGATGCACATTGAGACACTTTACTCGCTGATACATCGAATACCGCTCAACCACACCAAATACGAACGTTATTTGCAATTATATCAACAACGTGCTTCCCATCCAATCCAAAAGATCTTTGGGAAAAATACAAAGACTACATGAGTGAAAACATCTTACATCGTTTTCGTGCAACTAATCAAAATCCGGACATTTAATTCACACCAAACATGTATAATAAGACACTGGTTTCGATTGAGAAAAAAATTTTGGCAATCGCTAACAAAGCACTGGTAGAGCTGGGAATGGCTGCACCGAATCGATATGCAAACGACCTTTTCGATCGTGCTTTGCAACGAGAAACCCACTTTGGTGTCGAAGAATTGGGTACATATATTTGTTCAAACTAAACTTCCGAAACTAGTTCCGGAACAACGCATAGCGTATGACAGAACTATGCATTCAATTACAAGCCAAAGTGTTGGGTTGTATTTTCTAGATGCACCTGGAGGCACAGGCAAAACTTTTCTCATTTCACTTATTTTGGAAACCATATGATCACGAAAAAATATTGCACTGGCAATCGCATCATCTGGAATTGCGGCAACTCTTTAGGATGGTGGCCAAACAACGCATTCAGCACTGAAATTGCCGTTGAATATGCAAATCACTGAGACACCAACATGCAATATCAACAAAAATTCTGGAATTAGTAAATTACTCCAATCATGTCAACTCATTATATGGGATGAATGTACTATGTTGCCCTATGTTGTACACTAAAAGATTTGAGAGGAAATGAATAATTCTATGGTGGCGCACTCATTTTATTGTCTGGTGATTTTCGACTAACTCTACCAGTTATACCATGTTCAACAGTCACTGATGAATTCTATGCATGTCTCAAATCATCAGTTATATGGCATCACGTACAGAAATTGACTTTGAAGACCAATATGCGTGTACAACTACAACATGATGCATCCGCTGAACGTTTCGCAAAACAATTGTTGGATATTGGGAATAGGAAAATGGCAGTTGATGAATCCACACAATGTATCACATTGTCTCAAATATAGCATAGAATTACAAAAATCATCAGTGGCTCAGTGCACGTGCTATATTAGCAGCCAAAAACAACGGGTGTAAATGCCATAAATTTTAGCATTCAAAACGAAATACCAGGCGAAGCGATGACGTATAAGCCTTGTCAATTACCCAACTGAATTATTGAATTCACTTGATTTGCCTCACATGGACAGCTGTACGTGGCCTGCTCACACGTCGGAAAACCTTCTGATTTATTTGTGTACGCACCAGACAGAAAAACTAAAAATATTGTGTGTCCAAAAGCACTTCAATAAACATAATTAAAACACAAACACTTTCTTTCTCTGAGTGGCATTGCAATGCATGCCGGGTACTAGCTAGTAGTCTATAAATATTTCAGTACATTACATGCATCGACGAGAGAAAAAAGATATTTATTATATTTACGACAACGATCTGAAATCTAGCATGTCATAATAGCGTTTATTCCTGTATTTACTTGAGTGTACTTATTAAACCATGTCATAATGCCAGTCTGGGTTATCCACATTTTTCACAAAATTTGATAGAGATGACAAAATATATATTCAGTACAACTTGATAGAATTCGAACGCAAACATTTTTGTCCCCAACATACCCCAATAGATGAGCTGATGTTAAATAGCCCACGCACCCATATATTAGGACTATTCCCAAATGATAATAATCTGGTTTCTGGGATACATCAATTTATAGTTCAGTTTGTGGAAATATTAGCCAGTACTAATGTATCGTTTCCCTGGGGACGCCCGAATATATTAATGGTACATTATTTTCGTAGAGGCTCTTTCCATATCCTGGTGAGGTGATGGTAGTGATTAGTATGGAGTAATATAATAAAGATCTTAACTCAACTTAAACCTAATTAGCCAAAGATTTGTGATCATATTAATTACTCCCATTTCGAGAAAAATCAACCGGTACTAGGTGGGAATAGAGCCCAGGACCTATGGTTCAGCAGCTAGGGGCTCTGACAAATATACCACGAGGCCAGTTTATGCCGATTTGAGAACATTTGTAATCTGCTGAAATCATTTCTAAGGTAGCACTCATTCATCAACGCCCTTGAGAAGAAGTATATTTTACTTTAGTTGTCAAACACCTTAGCTCAAGCAGTAGCGCTTCTGTATACAGAACTAATAGTTCCAAGTTTTATTCTCAGCAAGGCCAAAAATTTTCGAAATGGTGAAATTAATGTTTATATTTTCACAGTACTGAATTAACGACTTACGGACAGAGCTCTGTGTCTGTTCTGGAATAGTAACAATTTGTGGGTTGTGTGCTGATATAATCAGTCATTCCAGAAATTGCATGCTAAATACCCTTCCAATATCTAATAATATTACATCGATTAATCTTCTTAGATGTTTAACCAAATATTAATGGCCAAGAGTGCTAATTTTTGATAACGTCGAAATGGAATAATTGAGGGTGTGGCAAACAACACACACTAAATACCGTGTCACAAAATTTAAATTTTCCCATTGAAATGTGTTAGTGAGTCACAAGACGTTGTTTTCCTCGTCGTATCATCAGTTATTTCTTTAGTTGGACTCTTTCCAAACAAAAAACATGTTATAAAAAACTTCCGCGAATTGAAATTAAGGTGGCCGTTTACCGTAGCGCTTAGCCGTATTTCAAACGTCTAAAGATCAGCCGTTATTTATTAATTTATATGTTATTTCAAAGTATGGATTACAACTATATGAAGACTAAAGATATCAACATTTATTTAGATAAAATATCATATGTTTTAGCAAATCAGCTTTTTGAAATTATAAAAAGGTTAAATTTACTCGTTTTCACCGACGTTTCGCGTGACATGTTGCAGTTCTGAGATCAAACTGGATTATTAGAAAGATATAACTAGCCTTCTACAATAAATAAAACAATTTTAATGGGGTTGTAACAATAAATCCTAAGATAATTGATACTATTGTTTATTGGTTTAGAAGCTTCATAATCAAAAGCATTGCATTGAGAGGCTGTTTCCTTTTAAATAGGCGGGGCTCTTCAGCCGCCAATAAACTGAAAGGAACCCGGTAGCCAAACTGCGATTGTATCTAATACAATTTATAAGAAGAAGAAAAATCTTGACACAAAATATTCCCACAGGTTCTCTTGCCTCCAATTACTATGCCCCATCGCATGATCTGGTGCAATAAAAGAGAAACCCCATCATTTTGATTGAACCGTCCCCCCTCCTTGCCCCCGTCAATCCACGAGTTCCCTGACCCGGAATCTCCTCAAGATAGTTCAACCTTTGATCTCTATCCCTCTACGGGGTAGTAATCAAACAAAGACATGGATAAAATAATAATAAATATATATATATAATTTCTTGTATCTCTTTTTGGAAGTTTGGTGGGAAGAAGTGGGGGAACTGGGATGAACATGTCCGTGGGAAATGATCGGTGGTTTTATATGCTTTTCAATCTTCTTAAAGTTAACAGGCTATAAACAAGAAACGAGTATTAGAGAGAACACATCTATTACGGTTATATGATAAGTAACCCTCCATGTCAGAACACGCACTTATGAGTAAAGTTCAGATTGTATGTAATCCATACCCTTTGATTAACATCTTTAACAAGAACATTTTCATTTGATTCCTCGTCAAAGAAAACAAAGAAAAAGATCCGGCATACACAATGAAAGGCCAAAATAGAGAAAAACCATTTAAATGGAACTATTAAAAATATTATAGTTTTAATTTGCATGCTTAGCACCATAATTATATTTACATGCACTCACCACGTCTTACTATCCATCTGATATATTTGCATATATACATTAAGAGAATAGTGTGAGTAGGTTATAATTTAGAATAAGTGTACCCGCGTTTTCATTGAGAGAAAAAGGAAAACCAGATAAAGAAATAATACATTCAGTCGAGATTCAAGCGCTGACCTATTTCATCATTAATAAATATACAAGATGAGACTGATGCCATTTTACACGTACGCTCAAGTGTGGATATCATGGGTGAACAACTTAATTTAGAAGGTAAGGGATAAGGAAGGGTAGTCTAGATGGAGTGGGATTACACTAGCTTGGATAATGGTTGAGAAAACTACAGTGATAAAAGCATTTTTACAAACAACATCCACCTTTTATGGGTGACCTTGTTTGAGTTTCAATCCTCAGCCAACCCGTCACCAGCAGTCCAGTCTATTGCGAGCCTGGGGTATTAAACCTGGTAGAATAATATATCTTATAAATATGATAACTTTAAACATTAAATTCTTGACAAACATAACAGTGAAAAGACAGTCCTGTTCTCCAACTATAGTAAGATTGCTGAAAAGATTACTTTCTACTATTGTTGGTAAGCGCCTTCATAATTACAATGCAAGTTATTAAGTAACAACAAAAAACCTACATGCAACGTTGTTCCTATAGTAGCGTGATCACCGCTCAGCTTCGTGAAGAATCCATGTGAGCTTCCTAATGACGAAGAGCAAGAAGTAGTCAAGACTATTTGGTTCAGATGGCAGATTGTCTACCTATATAGTTAATGATAGTTTAGGGTCTGGTCGTAAAGCTATATAGGGCATTTTAATTAATTACCTAAAAACAATTAGTTGTGTATGATATCAAGGAAAATATTACAAGAAATCTGGAGAGAAACACTATGCAGATACAAAAGAATATTCATAAAGTTGTACGACCATTTTTGGGACCATTTAAGAAGGAAGTAAAAACGTTATAGCCCTCATGGATTTAGATAAGATATCCTCACTATTTAAACGTCTATAAAATCCTTAAATCTAGATATAATAAAAATAAATAAAATATCTGTTGATATTAGCTATACTCATAGTTTAAAAACAACTTGTAATTTAAGAGGAAAGCTACCAGAAATAATTGCTGACAAATTATTTCATAAAATGAGGGTTATGTTTTTGCCACGACTCCCTCAATAATGGATGTTTTTGCTAGTTTTTAGTTTTAATGTTATAAATGGAAAATTTACCGAGTAAAAGCAAAAAAAATACAAACATGGGATGTCCTATCGGGATTTACTGCCGAATGATGGCAAGCCTGACATTTCTAACGAGATGCTAATAGCCAGCTCTCTTGACAGTAATGCGTGCTAATAAAAATTAACTGTCTTGACGCACGTACTTTAGAATATCAGAGGAGATTATATAAATCCTATAAATCCCTTAAGTGTTTTGTAGAATGTCGAGAGCTGGATTTTTATAAAATATGCCATCTTAACAGCTGTCACTGCTATTGGAAGGTTACACGAGATTTTTAAATGCCTTTTGAAACAAGTATTATTGGCTCGCCCATCTCTATAATTTGTTTTTATTGGAAGAAAGGCTAATTAATATAACAACACTATTTGACCAGAAATGGTAGAAAATGTCATTGCCCTCTCACTAATAGTATTTTTATTGGTCCAAGCACGAAACAAATACTCTGGAAATATTCCAACAATTGAACATTACTATCAGAGATACATACACAATTTACAATTTTTTGTTTTATAATATTTAAATGACACTTTCTAAAACTTATTATATTAAAGGACCACATACAAAATAGTCCAAACTAGGATAGTAACATAATACCCATCCTTATAATATATTTATGTACAGTATTAATTAATTTATCATCAGGACGAGCAAGTATACAAATAAATGGTAGGACACAATTTTACCAACATTTATATTGTGTATGATAGCCTCGAAAAAAAATAATTCAAAATTAGGTTTATAATATACTACCCTTATATAAGCTTTATTTATAAAAACAAACATAATATTGTTAGTCTAATAAAAACTCTTCGGGTGTAAACGTTAAACTAAATTGTTCTAGTATTTTTTAACAAATTTTAAATTTTCAAAAATAATTTATCTTTATAACACCCTAGGATTATTTGTAATTTGTAAAAATACAATTGTATTCTTTTTTGCCAGGAAAAACTACTCTCAGATACACATTTTAAACAAAATTACTAGCGCCATTTATAAATGGTTCAATTTTTATGAAAATTAGTCACTAGTAAACCATCCTTAAATTTTTACCCTGAAGCCAATACATAGCGTCTTTTGTCATGTAAAACACTTCCAATTTGTAACCAAATAGTTAGTATCAATCTTAAAATATTTCAATTTATTTTAGATGTATGGATTTTGTAAACAACCCTTGACGATTTATTACCCAAAAACCACAATACAATGCAGTATTTATAATAAACACTTCAAGGATACCCATTTGGAACCAAATCACTAGAACATTTGTAAAATATTTCAAGTTTTTGAAAAACTATTCATCTGTAAACTACCCATGAATGAGTTTTTAGCACGAAAACAACTATACATTATTTATTATACCACACAATCTACAGGTGCACATTTGGAACAGAATGGTTAAAGATATTTTTTGAAATATTTCAAACTCTCAAAAATTTTCCCTCAGTAAACTATCCTTTATACCAATTTTACCCAAAACCTGGTTAAACAAAGTTATTTATCATGTAAAACAAATCTTAGATTCGTTTGTAAATAAATTGTTAGAGATATTTTTGAATAATTTGTATTTTAAAAAAAGATCATCAGTAAGCTACTAAATGAAGGGCTAGGGTAAAAAAAATAGTGGTATAGGTTTATAAAATATAAATATCAAATTTGTTATAATCGATTTTTTCAATATGACAAGAATTTCTCTTGATATGAGAATGCAGTAGTAAAATACCCGTCAGTAGCAAACGTAATCGAACTAAAATCATCAAATTCTGTGGTTGACCACTCGAACCAATTTACCAAGGAAACGGTCATTCTATCAGAGTTACTGTAATTGAGTAAATAAACTTAAATTCTTGAGAAACTTATTGTTTTTAATTACTAAATATAAATATTGTCTTTATACTATTCCAATTAATGCGATTTTTTCCACGCACTGCTTTTTTACTACCCGTCCAGGCCATATGTGTTTAATTCCTCTAATGGGATGGCGATTGGGAAGTTAAATTTAAATTTAATCTACCCTCATTTTGGGTGTGGAATGAACGGAAATCAATTAAGAAAAAATCCCCTTCAGTAAATTCAGCTGAAATTAAATCCCTGAACTCCTCGATACCGGAAAACCATACTAAGTTATTCAGTCTACATGAGCACCATTGCATGTGATTAATGGTATAATTTAAGGAGTAGGGATGAGGATAATAGATATGGAGATATGATTGGACATTACAGTGAAAAAACAGACAAGGCTCCAGTACCTATCTTTTCAATCCCTAGCGATCCGTTCGCGCAACTAGTATTGGGGTTCCAGAACAGGGGGGGACAAAGGGGTTCTTAAGGGCCTCCTGATTCTATTTTGGGAACTGGTGATATCTTAAGCGTCCCCACATCCAATATTACCCACATATATTCATAACCCATGTATAAAAATATTCCAAGGGAGAACCAGTCTAGACTTCTTCTAAGGACATTCAATTTTCTAGAATTTGCTGGTGTAGGCCGACACCAATTAGCTTTTAGAAGCATCCATTTTTCAAAAATTGGATCAGACGAAGTCAACTAAGTATATAGAGGCATCCAAATCTCAAAAATTTGCCGGGTACGACCATTTCAAAAAGCTTTTAAAAATATATAATTTTTGAAAAATTTCCAGGTGATGACTACTCTAAATAACTTCTAAGGGCATCCAAATCTGAATAAAAGAAAGTAATATATTTAGGCTACGGACATACTTTTGACCTGGTCTCCCCAGCAGCAAAAACGCCGTGATCATGTCACCAGAACGTATTAAAAAAAGATATGTATATGAGAAAACCAAAGTCACTCCCAGTTGTGACCAGGTAGTATGGCCACCTGCATATTAAACAATGCTCTGCATGCTTTTAAACAGGTCGCAAGTATGGCTATAGCTTTATCCACCCTTCTTACCATGTTTTCAACAATCATTAGGAAAAATAAATCCATAAAAATTGTACTACTCATGAAAAATAGGCCTTCATCAAATAGTTTCAAGAATCATCCAAAGTCTAAAATTGTACCAAGGAAGGTCGTTGGACTACGATCTCAATTGAGCCTCCCTCCCCCCCCCCCCC
>CABFOV010000116.1:182135-203291 GCA_902141375.1 Timema poppense
AAAAAAAAAAAAAAAAAAAAAGGATTGGTGATGCGAATAGTGTATACAAAGAGTACACGAATGTTGTTTTTGATCTCTTTATTTGTATATAATATTGGCTATATATTTCACACTATTTATTCATTAGTATCAATAAAATAGTTGTATTTATTCATTTAGTATCCTTCTTTCTCTGTAATATTATTATTTGGGGTTTGTTCCTTTATTGTACTTATTGATTTCTTTCCATGTAATTATTTAAGTGCAAATTAACAAATACAGTTAAAACCAGAACACATTAGCTATAAATATAAGGTATCCAACGACAAAATATTTACTATGATTGACTTTTAGCCCAAAATGAAACATTTTGCCAAAAAAAAATATGTTTAAATATGCAAATACACTAGACATATTTATGTTTCATTCAAAAAAAAAATATTATTTTACAAGAACAAGCTATTTAATACAAAACAATTTATAATTTTATAGAATAAACAACCATATATTTGTAGAGCTTTGAAATTATCACTGTGAATCATATTCAAACTGAATCATACTATATTGGCAAGTAGATTTGTTTTATTTTCTTTATTAATTTAAGTAAATTTTAATCTGACAAACCTTGAACTAATATTTTGAAATAAACTTACTAAGAATTAATAAATCAAAGATAATATAAGAATAAGGTCAAGTATATAGTTTTAGACACTGATAAAATACTATTTAAAAACAATATGTTGATATAGCAAACTTTACTGTGGTTTAACTTGTTAATGAAATGCCAGTACAATAGGATGATTATTGTCATATAGTTTTATATTTATTTTATTTTGAAGTAATAAAACTTATTTATTTATGTCTAAAACGAGTTATATCTTAAAATCTGCCAAAGTAAGAGAGTTTCATGTAATGTTAACTATTAAAAATTTGTTTTATATTATTGTAGGTTAACAAGGAACAGTCTATAAATCTCTATTTTTTATCATAATTATTTTGTGATCTTATCACTTCCATAAAGTCTTTATAAAGTTTAATATCCAACCGGAATTTTATTATGTAAAATAGTCTTAGAATTATATTACATAAACTATTTATAAACCTTTATTTTGTAAATAATTATTATTACCAACCAAATAAAAGTGATATCATCACACGACAGAAATGCATCTTGTGCAGTTTCCTAGTCATATTCGAAAATAAAAGATCAAATTAAATTAAATCTAGATAATTTGTTTTATTTGAAAAGCACACAACATGTCACCTATGGTATCATTATGGCATACAAAGTTACTTAGCCTAATAAAACACATATTAAGCTTAACATTCAGCTCGTAAGCACCGTAGGTAGGGGAGGGGAAGAGGGAACATGGGTAGATCACCTTGATATACTGATTTCTAACTAGAAGGTAGGGTTCTAGGCACTTGTAGCCCAATTTGTGGCAATATTAATTGGTATGTAAGTACCGTCCGTTGCCTAGGGGACGCCTGAATGCCATATATTATAATTGTACATTCTTTCTATGGGGGCTCTTTCCATCTTCCATTGAGATGAGGTGATGCTAATAGAGAATATGTAGGTGTGGACAAGTGGTGTTTTTAATAATCATATAATAATATTTAGCACCGCATCTTACTACCCGTTCGGGTTATACGCTTTAAGTACTAATTACGCTAATGGATTAGGAATTGGTAAGGGTGAATTAGAGGAAGTGAACCCGCATTTACGTGGAGGGAGAATGGAAAACCATTTAGGAAAAACCACCCCCAGTTCACCCGACCGAGATTCGAACCTCGATCTCCCCGTCCTTAGCGGTAGAGCTCAACACGACTAGCGCGTTAGCCAACTACGCCACCGAGGTGGGTTTTTAATAATCAAAACCTTGAGTGACCTACCAGTATTTTAATTCATATTTAACCTGCAACATACCTCAATATCCTCAAAAGAACCCGTGGTTCACACGTTTGCGTGTGAATGGCCCGTGACCCTCCCAGGTCACACGCGCCCAACGCTACAATAATATGGGCTTACGTATAATCCTTGTAATAGTTCAAACACATTATTATTATTTTCTTTACCAGAAAGAATTAAAAAATTAGTATAGATACTTAACAAAAACAATTTTCTATTGTGGCTTTAAATACTTATAATATTAATTTAAAATATTTGTTTATTATGTAATAAGAAATAGAAACATATGGGCTAAATTATGGTTCACTCGATTCCCACCGAAATATGCTTCTTTTAATAAATAACCCCTAACTACCCCATTGTGTAGACGGTTCTATAAAACCTAATTTTAATAGATCACGCGCAAGGGGATCTCTTGGGATGACAACAATGAATTATTTGTTCCCATTGCACACGATTATTGTTTTGAAATACAAGTTTCAGACCATTATTATTTTAAGATAACTTTGGGTTTACCTTCAAAATATGTTTTTTTTTTATAAAAACTAACCCTTTGAATGGAACGGATTCTAGGCCTAATTGTATAAAAGCCTTAAGTTCCAGCCACGATACTTGTCGATTAAAACACACTAAATAGAAGACTATAATTAATAAAAGAGTGTAGCTATCCCAGGCATGCATTTGTAAGCTGAATAACTTTATCAAGTAAAGCTCACCATTTGCTGAATTTCCACCATCTGTCTTCGTTTCGCACCCCACGTGATTCCCGCCATTGACCAATTTTGACTGAGTCACCGAAAGATGACGCATTTGTACTCCCTCTCGGCTATCAAATTTCAATTTTTGTTTATTTATTTAGTATATTTAAGTAAAAATTTTAGCTAATCGATAAATGAAACTTTCAAAACACACGAACGGAAAAATAGTACTATCATTAAGGAACGTTTATAGGTTTCATGAAAAATTCGTCTTCGCATGCGCTACTAATAAACTAAGAGCAAAACTTGGTGAATTGTTTATAAAGAAGTGTATGCACATTAAATTGTGCACATGAGTGGATATAGAGCGTCTCTGTCTCTAGACATGCGCTAGTATTGAACTAGGAACAAAACTAAATAAGTGTGTGTCGGTCTGCACATTGTAATGTGTGCATGTGTGGATACAAAATAAAAAACTATATGTAATGAACACAAGTACATTATAGTCAGGTGAATATTAGGATTATTAAAAAAATAATTTGTAGTCTAAACTTAGTTAATTTACTTTACCTAATATTATACGTGTCAATATGAATTTTAGAATAATTTAGTAAGGACTTTTCAATAACTATCAACACAAACGATTGTCTGAATACACGTTAAGCTTTGCTCCTATTTAAATATTTGCGCATGAGCAGAAACGGGTTTTTAGGGGATATACAGATACTTGTCTTTAGCCAGAGAGAGCTCATTCCTATTAATTAACGAATATATGAATAGTTAAAGAAATGTTCACATATATCAATGTTTTGATATGTGAAATGAACATCAACATTAATCTTGAACCTATACAAACATCCTGAAAACTTCAATTATCTCATTTTGTTTATGTATTTGTTCAAAGTTTCTAAAATAAGGTAAGGACCAAATTTGAATTCCCGCTTTTGCTATTTTTACCATAAAAACTAATGCTGAGTATATAAATACCCGCTTTTGTAGTCAAATGGCTTAAGACATCAGTCTCCCAAGAGAATGGACCAATGGTGATGGGGAAGCCAATGTTATAATCCCGGGCGGTACACTGGAGGATTTTTTTTCGTGTTAATGTGTTAATACTTCCTTTCAACTACCATCTCTATCCCTTAACGCCGTATATTGAGCCGTTAAATAAGCCTTGTGTAAAATCGTTTGGATTTAAAAATATACAGTAACACTTTTAGGCAAGTAGTTTTTAAAGTCACTATTAAAAATTATGGAATCCCAATAATCCACGTAAGAAGATAGGCGCGTAAAACTTATCAATAGAATGAAATGTGTTTTTTTGTGAGTTTTCCCAAATTTGATTTTCACTGGGTTTTTTTAATCCCCTTCCCAGGCTAATGTGGAGAACCTTTTTCATCCTCATATTTTATTTAGATTATTTAGTTAATAACCTTTGTGTTGTGAATATGCCAAGCTTAAAAACTAAAAGCTCTCAATCAATAAGAAGACGACCAAAATATGTTCTGGCAATTTAAAAAAATAACATAAAGCGAAATCCGTGTTGTGGCTGTTAAATAAAATTACAACAATGCGTTCCGGCATTATAAAAATACCACATGACTAGTCATTTCGTTTAACAGCCATAGCGCAATGTCAGACGAGTTTTAGACAATTTTCAGAAAAGACGAGGCTAGATATTATTAGCACCACGTCTTACTACCCGATGGGTTTATACTCACTTACGCTAATGTGTAATAATAGGGTGATTGTGATATGAAATGGAGGACCTACAATTTAACGTGGGATCAGAACCACGGTGGAAGCCTGGCATTCCACAAATTCACAAGTTGTGATTAATACACTTCTGGTCAGAGGTGAAAGAAGGGTTTAGCAATGAGATAGATCTGTGCCTGGATCGAGGATTGAACTCTGGACCCCCAGCACAGAAGTCTGACACCTTATTCCTAGACCACTAGGTCACCGTGAGGCTAAATAATCACTTTATAAGATAACTAATTTATTGATCAAAAAATCATGTAACATTGATGTCATTATGAACAATGAATAAACTAATTTATTTTTACAGAATATATTAGAATGACAAAGAGGTTAGGTTAGGTTATGTTTGCTTAGGTTGGATTACTGAACGTGTCTGACATCGCGTCGTAACCACAAAGGTCAACAAGCACGACACGTTGTGTTATTATCATGATGCCAGAACGCATTGTGGTCATTTTATTTTAACAGCCAAGACACGAGTCTCGCTGTATGGCAATTTTTTAGTGTCCAATTGCGTTATGGTTCTTTAAAAGGACTAAGGACGCGAAATGTATGGTTGTGGCTATTTTTATAAAATCACAATACGTTCTGGTCGTATTTTTCGCACGTTAAGCGTTTTCTGTTTTTGAGCTTAACCTATACAATATAGTTCTATTTGGTCGTCTAGCCATTAGAGCAGTGGTCATTCATCGACGCATAATACCAAAGTTTCGGTACTGGCGACGAAAGGAAAGATATAAAATTAAAAAAATATTTGCTACAAATAAAATGTAACATGAAGGCCTTCTTATAAACATATATGATAATAACAGTGGCATATCATGGAGGTTTTCCAGGCCTGTTAAAACTGTACAGGTTTTAGGTGTGAAGGAAAGAGTAGTATTTAATTTTTCGCGATAGTAAAACACGTGATGATTACCTGGAACTGATTCTCTGTAGTTGTCACGGTAGAGGTTGTCTTGGGGCTAGTTTGATGATCGTCACACGATTATATAATATTCACTTCACACACAACTATGTACAATAAATTTAATAAGGGGTTCATTATATCGAAGATACATGGTTCGTAGATTAACCGAAAGTGAGAGGGGATTTGACCACAATGGTAATAAACGTACATTCGCGGACCGACCATTTGGTGAACTGGCTACAAATTTCCGCGTGAAAATATACTTAGATCACTTGTACCAACCTAACAAAAATATTTTTATTTAAGAAGGTAGTAAGTGAAATGGAGCTACGGCAGGCCTATCAACACTAACACTTAGCACCGCGTCTTACTACCCGTTCGGGCTATACGCTTAAGTAATATTTATACTAATGGGTTAGGAATTGGGAAGGTTGAATATAAAGGAATTGAAATCGCATTTTCGTGGAGGGAGAGTGAAAAACCGTTTAGGAAAATACACCCCTAGTTCAACCGAGTGAGATTCAAACCTTGATCTCCCCGTCCTCGGCTGTCTAGCTCAATACCAAAGCAACGCGTTAGCTAACTATGCCAACGAGTCGGGTGGCAGGCTTAGCAAACCAGTGCGGTTGTGAAAAAATATATGACTTGGATAAAAAAAATTGACCCAAGCCAGAGGCTGGAAACAGTAATGAATGTAAGAAAAAAGTCGGTAAGTGAGAAACATGTTAATTATATAAAATGATAATAAAAAGTTATATATAAATAAAAACAAGCAATTTACTAAACAGTACCTGTACATTCCAACAGTGGGAATGTAATTTCTACAGTCAACAGTCCTACTACAGTTTTAGTCGGACGCGTTAATTCAGTAGGTGTAACTGCCTACTAAGTTAAGGGTCCTAGGCTTGATTCCCCGGCATGGCTAATAAAATATTAGTTTTGGTGAAATGCGGGATTTTCCCCTTTTATAGTGATGAATTAACGGCAGGGGGTTGTGTGGTATGTTCGGGTAGCTGGGTGATGTGTTTAGGGTGACCATACGATTTTTTTTTTTTTTTNNNNTGGTTTTTTGGGGTTATGTTTTGTGGTCTTACAGAACAGGCAGTAGTACACCCTTGGATACTGGTATTTAACCAAGTACGTCTTACAAAAGTACTTATTTTTGAGGTTAGACAAAATAATATTTGGAAGTGAACAGTGCTACTAAAAGGAACTTTTCCCTTGGGTTTTATTTTTCCGAGAAGTTGTGTTTATACAAACTATATTTTCCAACGTTATGTACACTTGTCATAACACTTGAAATAGTTATGTATATAGATATCCATGGAAAGGGAAGAAATCAGTGTATACCTACATTTTACATTTTTATTGAGTAGGCCTACACAATTAAAATATGTTTTTTTGATTTTACCTACCAATTATTATTTTTCCTAAGACTGTTTTTCTTTTAATGATACCTACATATCATTAAGACATTTTTACTGAAGTTTTAATTTGAAGTGATTAGCAACCAACATCTTATATACATTTATAATAAACTAGCGATCACACATGACGTTGCCCATGACCCACTAAAAATTTGTTAGAAATAACCTAATTAAAAAGCTAATTAAAAATTTAAAAATCCGGCTTCGAGGTGCATTTGAGCCCCCTTCCATCCACTTATGTTAAAAATTTCAGATCTTTGTGTGCAGCAGATTTGACTGAGCATTGCACACAAACACACACAACAAACAAACCATTCCTTTTATTATTATAGGATAATATAAACCGAAAAACTGTTTAAATTTATATTTATTTATATGCTGCACGGACATAGATTTTATTGAAATTGATGACGAAATTATTTTTAAAACCGTGTATTACTACCCGTTCAGGTTATATTTCTATGTAATAATTATACACTAATGTGTGAGAGATTAGGAAGGTTTTAATTTCGAGGATTTGCAACCGCAATTGCGTGGAGGAGAGTGGAAAACCATTTAGAAAAACTTCAGTGCATCCAACCTGTATCGAACATTGATCTTCCTGTCTTTGGCAATCTAGTCTATTGCGAGGTGAGTAGCGGCTTAGACCATGCAACCACCAAAACGAGTGAAATTTTTCAGCAACGTGTCTTATTACCTGTTCAGGTAATACGCATATGAACTAATAACACTAATGAACTGTGGGTGAGGAAGGTTGTATTTAGAGGAAGTGTACCCACATTTACGTGGAGGTAAAGTATAAAACATTTTTTTGGTAAAAAAACCTCCAGTACACCTTATCGGGATTTGAAACCCGATTTCCCTGTCACCGGTATCCAAGTTTATTGCGAAAGTGATGCCTTAGACCATGCGGCCACGGAAGCAGGTTAGCGGGTTAAATTAAGTTTATTCTCGTATTATTTGTCTTGATATAACTCAGTGTTACCTTGAATCAGCAATGAGAAGGAAGTCTTAATAAATATAAATAGGCTTATGTTGTGTTTCAACAATTTTTTTCTCTCTCTTCCTCTATTATTCTTCTCCTTTTTATTTTCTCGTGTTAAGGCAATTGGCCCTTTTCATTTGGCGCGGAAATGCAGGGCCATGGGAACAAACGGTTATTTTCAAGAATTTTTGTTGTTTTGAGATTTTCTTTTCGGAAACGGTTTGTTCAAGAATAGAATCATGTTGCTTAAGTTATACTTTTTATATATACACCTCCTCTATAATTTTAACACTGATCAAATATTAATAAAGTTGATATTTTCCAATAAAAAACTGCCGGTTGCGTTACAAAAAATGAGAAAATGTAATAACTAATAAACATTGATACATTATATTAGAAGAGGTGTTGAAAATTTTACTGTAAAAATCTCACTCGTTCTCAAGAAAACTAATATTTCCAAACGTCTGGTCTTTCTGCAAGAACAGTCCGGTAGCTAGCGCCATCTAAAGTTTCCGTGATCCATATTTTCTTGTCGGCGCGGAAGGATACTTTGGTCGGTTGTGAAGCCATGCCACGCCTTTCACCCTCCCGCCCAACATACCACAAAATATGTTTTAGACTTGCCCTCGACAATGCCAAGGGTCTTAAAAGAAAATATAGTAGTCATGAAAAAATCGATAACGAGATTATAACGACTCTTTAGATTTAATGTGAACCCAAACCAAAAAAGTTGATTTTAAAATTCTGTCTGTCCCCATGTCTGTCTGTCAGTCTGTCTAATCATGAAGAAAGTGGACGTGTTTGGAGCATTGCTCTGTTAAAATAGTGCCGGGATTATTGTTTTACATTAAACTAGAGGATATTAATTATTGCGTGTCTCTCCTTACTAGTGTGTTGTGTTGTCCTCCACATGAGTTGAGGTCACTCAAGTGCACCGGGTTCGGAACCTGGATGACATGGGATTTCTTCAAACAGGCCGTAACTTACTGCAAACTGGCTATTGTTTTGGATAACCATTGTTCCTGGTAAATTGTTGAATGATTATTTGATTAATGTGGTTAATGTTGTAGGGCCTGACAAATTTCTTTAAGCATCTAACATAGGTGGTGTGTTTGCTTATGGCGAGTGAAAGATAGTGTTAAAAACCAATATTTTGTCCCAACTTGAAGATTTGCTGTCTTACACTAAAGTGTTGTGTAATGTCACACCAGATATTACAAATGATTTGTTGTTCAGTGATGTTGCTGGCACTAGCAAAATGACGCGGTTGACCGCGGCCAGGGGCGGCAATGACCCCATTCAATCAATTAATGTGCCATCTGTTGACTACAATACTACTGTTAGTATACTTACTGTCCCTACACATGGCTCTCAGTCACTTTCATAGATACAACAACAACAGAAAGGTGAGCTCACAGAAATTTATATATTCTATGGTAGTGTGGAAACTGATAGTGTACTACATTGTGCTCAAAAGTCACCCGATAAAGTGAGTGACTTTCTCACATGTATGAGGAGGGATATTATTAGGGAGTTTTTAATACCACCTAGAGGTATCATCACTATTGGCGGGAAAAGTTCAATTAATGTTATTGAGGAATCATCGGATGCTAGTGAAGATGATGTAAAGCGTCAAACGCTAGAACATAATGATAGCTTTGATGATCGTTGGTTCGTTGTGTCAAAATTTTCTTCGAGCACACAGGCAGAAAAATTAAATGTGAAAGTTATTTCGAGTACCTATTGATTAACTGATCCAAATATTGAATTTTAAATACAAACAATTGTAATAATGCTGTTACTCAAAACACGCAACGTGTAATGTCACAGAGAAATAATCTGTAGTTCAACTAAACTGTATCATATAAAATTATATCTTCTGTGCCGAAAGTGAAATCATCTTAATAAATCGTGTGCAATTTTAAAGGTCTTATTTATTTAATAAGTGTAAGAAATATCACAATAATTGGCGTTCGATCACGGGGCTATAAATACCAATTATCTCATCAAATAACCCATATCTCAATAATTGACTCTCGATCACGGGGCTATAATTACCAATTATTTTATCAGATAACGAGAACATTTTAATTGGCGCTTGATCACGGAGCTATATATACCAATTATCTCACAATATAAACCGAAACGTAATAATTGACTTCCAATCACGGGACACAATAATTTCCGTATCGTAATACAATATCCTGTGAATTAAGAAAAGCATATAGCCCGAAAGGGTAGTAAGACGCGGTGTTAATAAAATAAAATAAAAAGTTTTCAAGTGTTTTATTTAATCAAGTGATTTTAAAAACGCTTCTGCAGTGGCGTGTGAGTTCATTACAAAGTATAAGGACCTAGTATAAATGTTTTAGGATTCGTTATCCTATGTTCAAAGTCACAATTTAAGGCGAAGCTTGTTGAGTTTGATAAAGTCACCACAAGAAGCAGACTTTTAAATTTCAAAATATTCAATGAATAATTGATATATCAGCATAATGTATTTCTATTATTCTTTAATTTACATAATTTGTGCTCTCACACTTAATTCATGGGAACAACACAGTGATGTAAAACAGAACATGCTTTCTGTGTACTCAAAAGATGTAAGAGCAGACATGTTGCGTGTACAGGAAACTATCTTGAGCTCACCATCACATCATAATTATAACTAGCAGGTTTTACGTGGTTTTTTTTTTATCGTCCCATCAATTCAAAATTGCCAGGCATTTTGCATCACTCAATGGTTCATATATGAAACTTTACATCTTATACGAGATGTTATTCACAGGGTCAATACCAGAAATATCTCCCTTGCTTCACTTTTCCTGAGTAAGAAAAGTGCATAATATGAGTCTATTGAACATGCCTACCTGCTTTCGACGCAATTCAAATTCAGGCTCGGAACAAAGTATCTTATGTTCTCACCTTATACCTAAAGTCACAATGTTTGTTACAAAATGGAGCTGTATTAACTGCGTCAATTCCAGTGTTACATGGATTGCGGCAAGGTGACCCATTATCCGGCGCATTGCTCACTATTTGTATAGAACCTTTCTTACATTATTATATCTTACATATTATCTTCAGGCATACGTTGTCGAATTATTTTGTAGAATACCATCTTTTACTGAAGTGCTAGTTGTCTCTACGTATGCAGATGATTTGACGTTTTCGTCTTTCATAATGAGCTCAAGGAATTTTCTAAGGCATTTATGAAACATAGCTTTAAGTCTGGAGCAGAATTTAATGTGGTTAAAGCTCTATGGGTTGAAAATTGGAGAAATAGAATGGATGAGCCCAAAAACTATAAATGGTCTTATGAGGGACATAAATATGTTTGTATTTGCATTGGCAACACCGAAAATTGAATTAACAAAAGCTGGATTGAGGGCAGTGGCGGCTCGTGGCTAAAATTAGTGGGGGTGCTGCTCCAGAAATTGTTTTAGCCTTTGTTTAAAAATTGTGTAAAAGGAAAAAAAAAACATGTATAAAAAGAAAATGTATTCAGGAACTTGATAAAATCTTAACAAAAAAGACCTTTTTTTTTGCTTTAACTAAAATTGTTACAGTTTAAGCTTATCTATTCATTTAAAAGATTTTTGTATCTTTTTCATAAACTGGGGATGTCTACTGAAGTACTGACATTAAGCTTAAGGAATATATATTGTACTACAAAAATAAAGAAAGAATTAAAGAAAAAAGTACTCATTATATTAAATGTTATTTATAATATCAAGTGGAAATAGGGGGTGCTGCAGTTCCGTAGTGCCTATACACGAGCCGCCACTGATCGAGGCAGAAATTAAAGTGTATCCTGGTTTGTTGAAGTGGACTCTTTTGCTGTACATTACCTTGTATAGAGGCAGAAGATGGTTAGTAAATCAACTCTCTTGACTTAAGTTGACACATTTACTTTTAGTACTCCAACAGCCATTGAAACTTGTGATTTTAATATGTTGTATTTCAATATATTTTGGGTGGGTGACCTTGTGGTCTAGGGGTAAGGTGACGTACTCCTATGCTGGGGGTCCGGTGTTCAATCCTCTGTCCGGAAACAGATTTATCTGATTGCCAAACCCTTCCTTCACCTCTGACAAGACGTGTATTAATAACAACTTTTAGGGTGACCTGGTGGTCTAAGGGTAAGGTGTCAGACTTCTATGCTGGTGGCCGGGGTTAAATCCACGGTCCCGGCATAGATTTATCTGATTACCAAACCATTCCTTCACCTCTGACAAGACATATTGTGAATATGAGGAATGCCAGGCCTCCACCGTGGTTTGGATTCCACGTTAAACTGTAGGTCCTTCATTTCATCTCACAATCACCCTACCAAAGTGCGTATAACCCGAACGGTTAGTAAGACGCGGTGCTAATAATAATAATAATAATAATAATAATAATAATAATAATAACAACTTTTGAATGTGTGTAATGCTAGGCCTCCACCGTGGTTCAGATACCACGTTAAACTGCAGGACCTCCAATTCATTTCACAATCACCCTACCATTACACATTAGCCTAAGTGCGTACAACCCGAACGGGTAGTAAGACGTGGTTATAATAATTATAATAATATATTTTTAATGGTAATCATTGGCTTAAGTCACATTACGTGTTTGCTGTTATACGATTTGGGGAAACTGGTGCCACCCAACTTCCTAGTAAACTCATGTCTCCTTGACTCAGATATTTCGGGGAAAGGCTGAGGCAAAACAGGAATTTATTAGCTTACAAACTCCACCTTGAAGTTTTGAATATTACTTAACTTTGCGCTCCGCCGGGGTTTTATAGCTCAGTTCGCAGTGCCTGGCAAATGTTTGATGTTCAAAAAGTCACCTGTTCATGTCAAATAGAAGTCGATACAAATGTATTCCTAGTTGGGTGGTCTTCTTGGGAAATATATTGAATTTCCTCAATCACGTAATAAAATATACATGGCGTGTACTCCCAAACTAATTGTTGGTACAGTAGCCCCATGGCTTCTTTGGTGCTAACTGACAGCTCATAGCTGACTTCTGACTGTCAACATTTAGGTATATACCTAGATTTTGACTGTCGTAAGTGACAGCTGCTAAACATATGATTTTGCAGATCATTCGGTTTGGCGTAGGGATACATAATTTGGTATGGTTACTTCTCAAAGCCGTCAGTCAGCACCAAAGAAGTCAGGAGGCTACTGTAGGCTTCCTGACGACATGACAGTCCGTCTAATGTACCAATACCATACGGATAGTTGTGATACAGACATTTCCTTAAGATTTCTTCACGGCTGCCTGGTCACACCTTTTCGATTGTTCCATGGATCTAAAATGGTTTGATGGATTTTTTTTATTCTAGCCCTACAAGTACTAATGATTTATTTTGTTTTGATTCAAATTTTTCGGAAATGGCTATCTATTTTGTTTAAAATGCATATATATGATTTGTTTGTATAAGTGTTTTTTTGGAAAAAATGAGAAAAAATGTGTGCATTATTTATAAATAATAAATTATTTAATGATTATCTTATCATTTTTTGAAATATTTAACTGAAAATATTTGTATCAACCGCGTGGATGTACCATTGTAAAGAATTTTTTTGTTTCATGATCAATCACGTGGTTTAAATTCGTTGGGTGCCATTTTGAAGCTATATTTTTTAAACCTTTTGTGAAAGTTCTGTGAATAATTTTTTTAGGTGGAATAAAACTATAGCTTTGGTCCAGCCTCAAATAAATATAAACATTATTGGCCTAAGCTACTGTGGTTAACAATCATATTCATCTGTTTTCATTACAGCTGTCCAAAGTGAAAGATGTTAGCTTTTGGCGTAGGGATAGATTAGGGACTATTTCTAGTAACTTTTTTAGCTGTTGTCTAAGTTAACTCGGGTAGTGAATGTAATCTACTAGGTATTTTTCGAATAACGAACGTTCCTTACTGGATAATCACCTAATGCTGTATAGCGCCACCTTTAAGCTATGTGATCCGCAACTGTCGCATTTAATAGAAATTTTTCAATGCCTATAAAATAAGACAGAATAGATTGCCTTTGTGGTCTAGTGGGTATAGCCCCAGGAACTTTAGCACACAGCCGTGAAAAAACATGGTAAATCTGAAAATTTGGATTTCGGTCAAATTTTATATGTTGAACAACATATTGAAAATCCCCTAAAATTCCATCTGCGCTTCCCTGTTTTTTAGAGCAAAGATAGCGCAAGTCCAAAAATTCCGACATTTTTCGCTTATAACTATGTGGGTCGGTCTCCTTTTGTTAAATTCAGAGGACGATGACCAATTTAGACAAATAAGGTATCATAGCTTTATTAAAGGGAAGTGAGATGGGGAGATTAATCAATTTCAGACATAAGCAACGTAAGTTTCTGCTAAGCTTTGATAACATTTTCATTGACTTTTGGGTTGTTACAAAAACCATTTCCCTAACTGGTTTTACTATATACCAACATAAATGAACACAACTTCAAATAAACATATTATAAATAATTTTAGAGGACACCTACTTTTGGACCAAAAAACTGGCAGTAAATCACCTAATACTCCCGTAACCCTGAGTCATTGTGAATTCTATCATACAGTGTTTGGTTGGTTGTCTTGAACTGCGATGATAAATCAAGTTATCATTTGTAAAATGTAAAACAATATGTTAGCAATTACTTTAATAATACTTCAAAAATTGTTCATTCTAGTTTCACAGTCCAATCTTCAAAACTATTTTCATCCTCCTCGTTTAGAAAGAATAGTGTCACTAGATATTCTCATTCCCCAGTCAGTGGCATTCAGTCATCGTCCTAGCCATTCTTTCATCTGAAGAATTACATTTGTAGAGGAAATAAGTGAGTACTTTATAATATGTGTCATGTGAAGTGCTATTTGAAATGGTTATTGATTAAAATTCAACCCTCTAAATTATTTTCTCATCCTGAGATGTATAATGATATTGTGTTGATAAGTTGCAGCACTTGTTGCAGGAAGCTTGGCAAGCTCAAAGGAGGATAGGAGGATATAACCTTTTGTCGTGCCAAATTGCGTCCAAATATGTGCACACGCAGATCATTCAATGTGGTATACTTGTCTCCTTTGTACAGTTTTTTCATAGGTTGTTCACCTGTTGACGTGATAGCATGTACATCAGCTTCTTGCTTGTTGAAGATTTTCACCGTACTTTGCAACTATTCATTTCGTTGCAGAATATGCCATATTGTTCTATTCCCTTTTTTAAATATTGCAGATATTGTGCCACAGCACCTGAAAGCATGATCAAAAAGACTGCATTCCTTAAGATCACCTATTTCTGCTTGGATCTCCACCATTCTGTAACATTTCCCTATGGTATTACCAGTGGTAAGAGTGAAAAATGTAATCTGGGTGGCCGTTATTGCTCGTGCAATCAACATAACTAGTGCATCAGTATCTGTTCCAATGACCATGACGTTTCTCCCAGCTTCTTCATGTGCAAGGACGGTAGCAACTATCAATGTGTCAGCATCTGCTCTAGCTTTAAGTACAGAAATCTCTGCATTCCTGAATGAAAAAGTGAACATTTGTATTAGGTTTGTCTTGTTTTTATGATTGGCAAGGTAATCTACTTGTCGGGATGCTAACATGATATTACAATCAAAAACCACTTCAGAGACAAGTTTATTGAGGGCTTGGGGTTCCTGTTCTTCCCCTTTAGTAGTACTTCCAGCCAGGTAGCCATCGTAAACGACTGTCGGTGAAGGGAAGTACGTACGTACGAAGGTGACATATTCAGCTGAAATCTGGTCAAAAGTAGCGAGACGAGGCCAGGTTACAGTTTTTAGTAAGTATCCACCATCAACGATTGTTGAGGTTTATTAATTTTTTGTTTATATCCAATTCTGGGGTAAATGACGCGAAGAGAGCTGCTAGAGCAGACTTATTGGTATTTCTCGTGGTTATCTCATTAAAAAGAGATGGAGGTTTGGATGCATGCTCATACTTTAAGCATGACATAAAATTTGGGTAAGATCTCATCATACACAATACACGCATGAATAACATATGCGATTTGATTGGTACGGTTTGATCTCGCACTGTAATGCTTAGGTTAACTGCTATCAATGGTGTCCCTCTTGACTTGCGCCTGAGCTTCACATCGCCAAACATTTTCCCTACAATATCGTTCATAGCAGCTGCTACTACGGCCTCTGCATTATAAACAAGAAATAAAATAATTAAAGGTGCAAAGTAAGCATTCTTTTAAGAGTGTTGGCTGGTTACAAAATGTTAACATATATTATAACACATTCATTTCACAGTACAAATGACCATCTATATATATATTTTTAAAATAAACACTTTGAAAATTGCAGTCAATAAATAAAATCACCTGCACATGCAAATGTATAGGCTGAAACGAACCAAACCTGTCAGAAACTCCATTTCGACGTGCATTCCTCGCAACAATCGGGCCCTTTCAGGCCCTTCTTTACGACTGTCACAATGTTATCTCCCTCTTCAATAGAATCACATATCCCACACACTATACTCATTCTAAAATTAAACTCAATTAAATTCTCTTTTCACACAGAGAACACGAAAAACACACCCTTCATGTCGTGATCACCACGTGCGTATGATGAACTGGTAGTGGCACTTGCCTGTGCCTGCTTGTTCGAGGTCACCGAAACCATTCCGACAAACAACGCAACTAATGTGGATTCGAAGTTAAGTGTTATAGCTCTGATAGGCCCTCAGTGGTGATGGAACAGTTAGTTATTACAGGTTTTATTCCTCATTTTGTTATCTATTGTCTGCTGTATTTATGTATTTGACATTATGGTATTCTCTAACTGATTTTTTCCCAATATGTATTAATATTTTATAATCTGGGTATTTTTTTAATGAAATATTCAGTAGCGGATTTAGGTTTGAGGACGCCCTAGTACCGAGACGATATGGCGCCCTTTTTTTTGTAACAATATATATATATACATATATGTGTGTGTGTGTATAAAATAATGAAAATAATAACAATAATAAGAAGAAATGTAATTCAGGTATAAATTAAACATTTATTTTTTTAACATAACAATTAAATATAGAATTAATAATAAATTGCTTGTAATTAAAAAAAAATATAAATTATTTTTATCTGATTAATTTAGTCATCTTAAAAATTTTGGCGCCCCTCAAAATTTGCCGCCCTAGGCCCGGTCCTCACGGGCCTAAGCCTAAATCCGCTACTGGAAATATTAAACATTTTAGTACTTAAGAGAGTGAAGTAGGTGGTATATTACAATCTACTAAATGGTAGAATTGCTGGATATTTTCGTATGTTATAGAAGAATGTGCTATTTAGCTGCGACTTACATAATTTAAGCCAAAAAAGTACTATTTCCATACCACATTTTATAAAATATTACTAATATACTTTACTTGTGCAAATTCTCCATCGGGCTCTGTATTTAACTAAAGGAGACAAACCCACAGAGCTATAAACGAAAAAATGTGGGAATTGTATCACTTATGCTCTTTAGCCCTAAAAAACAAGGACGCTCACATGGAGTTTTAGGGGAGTTTCAGTATGTTGTTCAGCATACCATATAGGACCGAAATCAAAATTTTCATCTTTACCATATATTCTTCACACTATCGTCAATTTTCATTCTAAAGTTCCTGGGCTATCAGTGTTCATTGATACAGATGTTGAGGGTTTGATCCCCAGAACTTTTCAAAAACTTTCTGTGAATCAGTGGGTCTAAAACGGGTTCAAACTCAACCTCATTTGGAAAAATGAAAGTCAACTTGAATATATAAGCAGCAGATCCAGTCTAGAGAACTGATATTAACGGCTGGAAGGTTGGTTGTTCTGACCACATGACATCCTCTATCCGTAAATGTTGGCACTATCATCGCTAATGGCGGCGGCCACTCTCGATATAGCTCGCTTGTGGCCTCACGCTGTGGGGCTTTTTTATTTTTTTTTATTTTACGAACCAAATTAACTAACTTAACAACTTAACTAAATTAGTAAAAAACTATCAAATTTTGACCGCAAAACATATGTTTATAATTTCTATAATCTTCTCTTCAAGGACGTGGATCTGCCTAGCTTGGTAAAACTTCACGCTACGCCACTGCAAAAATAATAGGTCATCATTGGGTAGCTCAGAGGTTCCCAAACTTTTTGAGACTGCGCCGCCCTTCACATTTCAGATTTTCCGTGCGACGCCCTTATACACAATATTTGGAGAGAAAAAATCCCAAATCCAATTTGGTGGCATTTTTAAAAAAGAAAATTGTAATTTACATTATTAGCTTGTATTATTTTATATGTAAAAATACAAAATTAGAAAAAAATCACGGAAATGAATAAGAAGAAATTAAAGTAGACATATTTTTGTTGCACATGATCTCATGTATTACAGTTTGTTCAAAATGGCGAAACATGTTTTTTCTTGTATTATTTATTCAATTCTTTAAAATATGTAGGCGTACACGTATTGAAAATTTGCATGTTGCATTTCAATATACAATATACATTATAAGTTTTAGTTTGTCCTTATAGCCGCAAAGTGACGCGACGCCCCAGGGCGTCACGATGCACAGTTTGGGAACCCCTGGGTTAACTAGTAATATTAAAAGTTTAGTGACAGTAATCTAAAAGGTGCTAAGCACAAGGTGGTACCAATCTGATCAAATGGTATTTTTATTTTGTTTTCATTGTGACAAGGAACGGAGGAAATGAAACATCTTCCTAGTCAAGGAACTGGAACGGTAGGAGGTCTACTCCCTTTTACAATCGCTACGAACCACTTAATAAAAGGCTTGTCTACTGTCTTCTAAAATAGGATTCGTTATTTCATGCTATGTTCCTTCTTCTTTTTTTATTAATGGGATTAGTTGATGCTGGTCTAGTCAAGATATTTTCAACAGATTAGCTTTATGTTTACGTTTAACTTTATCATAAGTTATATTGTACATTAGCTCCATCGGTAGCGTGTCTGTCTTCTAAAATAGAGGCCTCAGGTTTGTTTTCCAGCATGGTCAAGATATTCATCAATTTTTATATTGGGATATTCCCTTTTCACTTAGATGAATTAATGGTCGTGGGCCTGAGTGTTGTGTTTGGTAAAGACTTAAGTTAGTTTATAAGTCATGTGCTGATATATTCAGTCGGTTCAAAAAATTACACTTTAAATATATAATATTAAAAATTATCAAATTATTTGAGAGGAATTTTAAAAATTAGCTTAGCCCATTAATATAGTTTGGTTAAGATTTTTTTTTTAGCACCTTTCATTACCCGACCGGGCTATACGCATATAGGGCCTACATATGTTTGTTAGGAATGAGTGTTAAAATTTAAAGGAAATTATCTGTGTTTGAGTGGAGATATAATGGGAAAACATTTATTGGTAGCCATTCTTAGCACACCTGCCTGAGATTTTAACCACCATATCCATGTCACTGTCATTCGTATCCCTGTATAGTGTGTGAATAACGCTTAGAACATACTACCATCGAGGTGGGCAATAAGATATTCAAAGAATAACATATTTTATCGCAAAAATCTACCCCGTATCAGCGGGACGGTAGAGTGAGATATCATTTAGGAAAAACTATCCCAGTACACATAGCTGGGATTCGAGCCCAGACCTCCACTTTTACTAACAAACCAAACAATATGAGCTTGACTCTTTAGTCTGGGTTCCCATCAGTGCAAACATGGTCATATATATCCTTTCAAAAGCTAGTTTGATCAACTTTTTCGTAATAGTATTTGCACAGGCCTAAAAATATAATTATATAATTAAAACACAAATTTATTTAGATCAAATTTGATAAAATAAGGTCTGCATTATTGATAATATAGGCTGACCATTCGGGACGGATTTTATCAAATTTACCCGCATGTGTAAAAGGTCCCGGAAAACGTCTCGGATCTTTAAAATCATCCAGTTATGAATATATAGAAGATATTTTTAAATTCCCATGAGTCACAATAATTATCGTTTCACACGACCGTTTTGTCAACGTGCATTTTGACACACTAGAGTCTATACCAGGGGTCAGAAAACTACAGCATGCGGGCCAAGGGTGGCACGCGGAACGATTTTCAATGTCACGCTGAGTGATTTGAATAAAAATAAATCAAAACCTGTTTCTTTAATTAAAACCATTGATGTGAATAATCATTTTAATAACAACTTGTTTTATGTTTTAATGATCCAATTGTTTTGTTTCAAAATTTCAAAATCATTTCTTCAGAACTTAAATTTGCAAAACATATCTATTACTTTTGTATATATTCTGATTTATATTAAAATATTAAATATTCAAGAAACAGTAGTTATTTAATGTATCTGATTTAGAAACATGTTGCTTCATTTACATTTTACAATATCAACATAAAATTTGTTTTAATAGTTATACTAGTTAATTAGTATGAAAATATAAGCAATTGGGTGGGGAGGGAGAATTAGGTTGGTTGGTACGCTGAGCGACTTTGCAATATTACTTCAGCACAACACTAATAAAAAGATGCCAACACCGGGACTATTTTTACCATAAGTTACCTTACAACAGATGAAAAAAAAGGGTTCACTCAATGAACAAAGGCAAGGGGTAAGAAGATAGTTAGATAACACCCTTGAGAAAGGTTTCCTTATCTTTATTTGATGAGGATTGAGAAGTGTTGTCGTAACCGCTAACCATTTTGAAAACGTCGAGGAAGAGCGTTAAAATTCGAATCAAAACCTGTTCTAAATGTACCTAAGTCAAATGCGTCACGTGTCATGCTGGTAAGATTCTTGACAACTTTTTACTTTGATTAAGAGTGAATTGTTGTGTCACCACGGTACGTTACAATTAGCATAATAAAGCAATGAAACAGGTAAATAATACAAACATACTTTTAAAACAGGTGGGATACGTAGTACAAAAGAGACAGTGTATTAGTTTTGTGCCGTAGAGATGTGAGGAGGAAAATTTTCAAAAACAGAAAATTTGTATTTATTATTTTTGGAAAATAAATTCAACTGATTAAATGGAATTAATGAAATCGATATATAGTTATCCCAAACGTCAACGTTTATACTTAAGATTGACATCACCTATGGGCGTTAACATCAGAAAACTCATCAAACGAGTTTTAATGGCCGCAAAGTCTAACGCGCTAAACTCGTAATATACTATACTGCCGATGACAGGGAGATCGGTGTTCGATCCCGATCGGGTGGACTGGGGGTAGATTTCCCTTGATATTTTTCCACTCTCAGGGGAGAAATTCCTCAAAATTCAACCTTCCTCATCCTTAACAAATTAGCGTAATTAGTAAATAGGCGTACAGCCCAAACGGGTAGTAAGATGCGGTGCTAAAAAAAAGTAAAGAAACAAATGAATGCGAGCTTTTGTAGACCCGTTATGTTCATAAACCATACTTCAGTATTTTTATCATCAATAAGTTAATTAAAATATTTTTTTAAGATTGATCTGACATTTGTCCCCCCCCCCC
>CABFOV010000116.1:204133-287845 GCA_902141375.1 Timema poppense
GGGAAGTAAGGCAGGTAGCTCCGGGCCCCACAAACGAAGTTTGCTAGAGCCCCACGTCTGCTAGGTTCAGCCCTGCTAAAAATTATAAAAAGCTTTTATTGAATTTGTGTCATCATTTGTATCCGAAATTCGATTTTGTATTTGTCATTGAATCAGTCTTTGCCCTAATTTCGGCATTACGGTTCTCAAAAAAATTTCAGCTTAATTTAAACGAATTTTTAGATTCAAAAGTGAGTATTTAATTGTATGAAGGCTACAAGAAAAACATGTTTGATTTATGTTATTGTTCATTGATATATTTATTAATTTTTGTTTAAAATTAGTTTGAGTAGGAAATGGTCACTCTTCTATACTGTTTTGGGACAGTGGGTGGTTTAGAGGATGTTCTGTTGTCCTAAAGCACAGACAGTAGTAAACACTAGGGTTGGTTGATTTAAGTATTTTGACACAGTGGTATATGATCTGCGTCAAATGTAGTCACAATAAATCACAATTTAATTTTTTGAGTTTTCGCTTTCATGGAGATGTTTGAGAGGAGAGGGGGTAGTCGAGATAAAATAAAATGAGGTGGGGTATTGTTATGTTTACAGCTATGACCTCTTATTAATAAAGATAAATAAACCGGTGTCTAGAATTGGCTGCCGGGAATAAACATTTGAATGCCGATATCTTTGTTGAGCATATATTCTCAAAATAGTAATAACAAAAAATAGCAAATATAAACATGAAATAAAAATGACTAATATTGAGAAAAAAAAGCTAAGATTAATGAATTTCGGGCCTCCACTATTTTGTTAGCCCTATTCTAGTTTTGATATGGAGTTGTTTATTAATTATAGCACACATATTTATTATTCATAGTGACTCAATTAAATTATTTTTGCTGTGAGCAAGATATTGATTCTATGTCGGTTTTAACCATCCTTCTAAATCAATCTATAATTAGGCCTATTTTAATAAAAGATTAAAATGTATTTAGTAAAATACTAAATTATAACCACGTAGATGTATCTAAGTCACAAACAAAATTTTAAGATCGCAATCACCTTTTATCTAAAAAGTATACCATTAGGCCTACACATATCAAAATTGGATTCCCAATCAGAATAAGGTCAGGCATAATACTTTAGCTTCAATACATTGTATGTCCCTAACAGAGACAATTTATGGGTGCACCACTGGTCGTTTAAATTATTAACAAACCCCGTCTGCGATTGGGCATGACTTTCCTCTTGTGAACTGCTTGCCATAGTTGTTTAAAACAAACAAAACAATTGAAACAGTATTATTTTCACACACCCCCAAAATACAGGACTGTTAAATGTATCGCACACAAGCTATAACTCAATAATGTGTTTGACAAACTTCATTTGTTATTAGTTTAAATTTTTTAATAATAATTTGGAATAACTCAAATTGGAAATAAAAATATTTAGTTACAATGGTAAATGGTATAGAAAAATTGCCATAAATAAAGCAATCAATCAAACCCAGTTTGTAATTTGCATCGGTATTAAAATTTAGTACACAAATGATATTACCATGTGTGACGAAATAAATCTGAGTGGTATGATATATCATTTATACGACGATACACTGCTGACTTATTGTTGCAATTTTAACTCACTTTAGCTATACACATAATCTAGGACATGAAATATCAATTGCATCAGACCAATTCTTATTTGACATTATTTTAAAATTAATGATTATTGACTTTTAACTTATTACTTGCAGTAATCTAAAACACGAGATTTGAGAACGTTTATAAAACACCAGAGCACAACTATCGAAGTTCAGAATCAAACATTTGAAAACTTTTCAACAAAATATCTTGAAAACAAGGCATTGCAAAAAAAAAAGATTTTTATCACCACATACACATAGATGATTGTTACTCTAATGTAATAGGGATGAGTAAGACATTATTTTAGAGGTAATATACCTGCAGTTGCGTGGAAGGAGATCGGGAACAATTTAAGAAAATTTACCGTCAGTAGACCCAATTGAGACTCAAACCCCGATTCATCCGTCATTAGCAGACCAATCTAATACAATAGTGACGCCCCTAGTTGAATAACCCTTTAGCTAAATGTTTACCAAACTGTAGTAGCTTACTTCTTACCTCCAGATTTATGTGACGCACAACTGACTTTTATTAATCATAATTCATAATATATGTTTTGTTAATAATTCTGATGAACAAAATTACACTGATTTGTAATGCCTTTCTTCCTGGCTATCACAATTTTTTTAAATCTTATCACTTAAGTTATATTATAATAATAATTTGTTTGTACTTCACAAAACTACATTTAATTTATTATTTTTAATGAAAAGATTAATGGGTTGCATTGGTTGGGCCATGGCACTGTAAGCGGAACACAGCTCTTGCATGTTTGTGAAGCACAGTTTTGAAGCAAATAAAAGAGTAGCCAGCTTTAAAACGAAGCTACTTAATATATGATACAGCTGTGCCACGCATCTTTTGGCATGTATTCTAAACATCAATCTCATCTAGTCTGATTTGTCCTCTATGCAAATGCGGGTACCTTCTACAACCCATCCTTATTTGTGTAATTATATGGGGATAGCTCGATCGTGTAATAAGATGAGGTGCAAAAATAAATAGTTCAAATATTGGTACTAGCTGGAAAATTCAATAGTTGCCCAATTATGGTTTGGTTTACGCCTACATACAAATAAATCTACTTACTTCTGGGACAGTCAAATAAGGTCCGTCCCATGGTAATCTAATTATAAATAAGGTTCACCGTCGAGCTTACAAATAGGTTCATAGCAAATGAAACTTTGTTGGTGGTAATAAATATCTGCAAATTTCCCGTGAGCCATAACTTTATCCCACTAATCAAATCATAGCATCTATCGCATAAACACAGACCAGAGCTTAATGGAAAACATTGCGTAATGAAAAAATAAAAGTACAGCCACTTGAAAATAAAAAAAAAATGTTAGCGAAATTGGAACTGTAAAAAGAAATAAACAGATGGAACCTGTTAAATAAAATAATTTATCTATAACATAATTAAGATTTTTCGTTTAAAGCAGTATATTAAAACTTGGTATGAATTATGAATTCATTGTAATTGGAAGCTCATAAATATATCTAATATATTAAGAGTCAGTATTAGTAAAATATTCTCCTATAAATGAAGTTTTTTACATACAAGTGGGCCACACTCATAGCATAGTGGGGTCTAAATTGGATTTTTCATTTCTTTCTCAAAACAAATTCCAGTTTAATGTAATTTTTAATTCACTTTCCTCATTAGTTCTACCTCTGTTATGCAATTAGTATCAAACTTTGTCACGATTTTTTTACTTTTATTTGAATCCTGTCAATATCAAGAATATTTTCATTCACATAGTTAGAAACAAGGAAGTGCCACAGGTGTTTGTGAGTACACTATAGGTTAAAGGCTCAAGGCACCAATCGGACTTAGTAAAGGCCTATACTGTGGAAAAAGATATTAAAAAGAGTTCAATTGAGGATAGTCTTTAATTTTCAATGCTGTGATTAAAAAATTATAATTTTAAAATTACTAATAAAGAGGGTGATTTATATATATATATATATATATATATATAAATCACCCTCTTTATTAGTGATTTTACATCTTGTGAATGTGGGGCCTCCACCGTGGTTCGGATCTCACATTAAACGATAGGTCTTCCATTTCATCTCACAATCATCCTACCATTACATATTAGCGTAAGTGCGTGTAACCCGAACGGGTAGTAAGACGCGATGCTAATAATAATAATAATATTAGTGATTTTAAAATTATATTATTTTTTTTATCACATACATACATATGAACACTCACTATTTTTATGCTTGATCTCTAAAGGATTATATTTAGAATAAGGTACAAGAAAGGTGGATAGAAAAGAAACATATGAAAAGAACAAGCACAAAATGGCTTTTAAAATTAAAAGAAGAACACAGTTCACACTTTACATTGCTGCCATTGGACAAAGAGATAATGGTTACCTCTGGAAGAAAATCAATCATTAGTGCCCAATCCGTTGACCTAGGGTTCTATCGGAAATCATAGTAGAAAGTGTGAAACATGTGACACAACTTCCTAAAAAATAAAAGAAGTTGCATTGCACGTTTCACACTCTGATAGAATGAAACCTAGGTCGGGGATTGGGCGGTAGCGACTGATTTTCTTAAAGAGGCAGCCATTATCTCTTTGTCCAATGGCAGCAATGTTAAGTGTGAACTCTGTAATTCTTTTCATTGTGAAAGCCATATTTTGTTTGTTGCTGACCTAGGTTTCATTTTATCGGAACTCATCAGGAGGGAGTGTGAAACGCAAAACTAAATTTATTAAAAGAGGAAAGCAGGAAGTTGTGTTGCATATTTCACACTCCTTCCTGATGAGTTCTGATAGAATGAAACCTAGGTCATGGAAATGAGCGATAACGATCAACTTCCTTCAAGAGGCAGCCATTACCTCTTTGTCCAATGACAGAAATGTAAAGTTAGCTGTGTTCTTCTTTGCATTATGAAAGACATAATTTGTTTCTTTTATGTTTCTATCCACCTTTCATGTACCTTCTACCAAACTAATTTTTTGTTACAATAATTTATTAATAAAATTATTAAACATATATATATAAATTTACTATGCATACTATATATATAAGGAACTATTATCGACTCTGTTAAATACAAACATCTATAATAGTAAAACAAACTACTATTATTATTAGGAATATATTTTGATATACCGGTAATTCAAATCTTAGCCCTCATTTACTTATACTCCACCTTATAAAATAGTGAGATTGAAGCCACCTGGATTGAAAGACAACTAAATACAGTTAAACTCACAGCTGGGAGCTCTTCTCTCAACTTGGCCAATGTGTCGTTGCATTTCAACTTAAAATTATTCTTTGAATCTTCCAACTTCCCCCCATCTTAGCAATTATAATGATAAGCAGATTTTTCTTAAAGTACTTGGGTTCTGCGAGCCCATATCTTGGGTTCCGTGAGAATTTGCAAAAGCGTGCCAAAAACAAAACCTTCTCATTATTTGTAATTTGGTAAAAAAGTTAAATTATTAAGGTTTTAATGTGACCTATTAGTTATTACTAAAAAAAATATTTATTAACCCTATTGCTTTACACATCTATTTTGTAATTTACGCCTGTCAAACCTACTATGTGTTAGCAAGGTAAGGGTTCACCGAGATTTCACAAAACATTTTAAGGGTTCCTCCAAACAAAAAATTTGGAAATCACTGGCTTAAGACACATGATCAACATACTAACTTAATGATAAAATGAATTTATAATAATGGAAATTGATAAAAATAAATTAAAAATTAAAATAAACTAATAAATTAAAAATTAAAATAAACTAATAAATTTGATAAAGATAACAATGCTAAAATATTACTCTGTGTTTGAATGTGTGTGTGATTATTATTATTATTAGCACCGCGTCTTACTATACCCGTTCGGGTTATACGCACTTACGCTAATGTGTAATGGTAGAGTGATTGTGAGATGAAATGAAGGACCTACAGCTTAACGTGGAAAAGGCCTGGCATTCCCCACATTCACAAAATGTCTTGTCAGAGGTGAAGGAGGGGTTTGGTAATCAGATAAATCTGTGCCGGGAGCATGCATTGAACCCCGGCCGCCAGCACAGAAGTCTGACATCTTACCCCTAGACCGCCAGGTCACCCCGTGTGTGATTACTTTTACTGTAGAAAATGAAAGAAAGATAAGATGACATATTTGTGTAATGGATCCTTGCAAAATTTTTCCTCTTTCTCTAGATAGGTGCAAATTTAACTAATAAAGCCTATCAGTTTATAACACTTTTTTATGTTTATCAATTTCTATTATTATAAATTTATTTATTATACCACCTAGTTGTTAAACAAACCAATTATTAAAATAGTCTAGCTGTTTTGCTTATTTTCATTCAATTATATTCTACAGATATTAAAACATTCACATTAAAGTTCCCAAAGGGATTTTGTTTGTTAAAATATTTACTCATCCATGTGGATAAAGCCAAAAATTTTCAAATTGATGCTTTAATACTCACAATAATTTTTTTTTAAAAAACAACTCCCAAAACCTTCAACATAATTTTAGTTTTTATCAAATTCTATATATTTTAATAGTTTGCCCAGTCAAATCTAATTTATGGTGAAAAGTATCTGTAATAACGTTAAAAACAGATTGTAAGGACACAAAATGTCTTGTTTATTGAAAACAATAACAAAGTTCACAATCTATAATACTCCAATTAAATAAAGAAGTGTTAGTTGTTTAAAAATATATTGTATTAACCTCATGTAGCTTACAAATTCATTGTTTTTTATTATTCTATATTTTGAGCTAATTTTTTTTTATCTGATTAAATCAAGCAATTTCACAATCTATTAATTTATTTAGTGAAATAATGTCAAATAAAGATAATTCTAAACTTGAAATACATGAAAATATGTTCAATTAATTCATCAATATTCTGACCACCTAATATTTTGTTTATATTAAAAATTATCAATATAACTACTATCTAGAGTCATAGCTAACATAATATTCAGGATACAGTAGATATTGAAAAACATATTTTTAAAAAAAGGGTAAAGGGTATAAAATAAATTCTATAGTGCTTGTATGTTATGATAAGAAAATATATTTCAAAATGTGGGTGCCAACAGTGTAAAACTTATACATAATATCTTAGGATAGTGTACAGAAAATATTCTAAAATATTTAATACAGTTAAAGTTTGTTTTTGTCTAAAATTATTTTCTTCTATATGAGAAAAATTTCCTTACTTTCGGAGTCATAAGCCTTATAAAAGAAGTCGGGAACATTTTACGCTGCTCACTGGCATATTTGTAATAGTTGATTGGTTGGGCTATAACTTCCATCAATGCATTCAGCAAATGTTGATCCTGTGAATGATTACAAATGGTGATTTATTTAGAAAAAATATTCGACAATTAGTACCTATTGTACCAACGCCATAGTAAGAGGCTTATCTGACAATTTAAAATAGTACTTTTACTACCTGCGTGCATTTTAACACCAACCAAGCTCAGTACTTAACTAAATTCTCACTTTTTAGAAATGTGATATAAGAATATTAACCTTTATTCACTGTTGAGTACTTTGTATTTTTTTTATATCTTCTAAAAGGAACTTACAATTGTGTAGGCCTACTTTGTTTGAGTGGCAAGACAGATACATTTATTTTTGGAATGGTTATGGGGTTATTAAAATATTGTTTTTCTCAAACATACTTTTAACAAACTAAACTTACTAATTAATATTTATATAGTTACCAATAGGAAACAAGATTGAATTTGTTTTTATAAATACCTATCACAATATAATTAGTAATAATTGTAAAATAGGTTATAATGCAATTTAAAATTTCTTACACTTAAAATTTCCAAATGATTCTGAGATGCATAAAGTCTGCTATCTTGTACAATATCTTCTATTAATGTATGGTATTCCTCTGAAATCAAGGGACATAATCAATAATATTGAGACTCGATTATATATATGCTAAATCCAGTGTAATACAATTTCAGATGCATATGGCTCAAAATAAACCCATTACAACTGATAGCAATGATTAACGTAATCTGCCAATTACTGCTGAGTTGGCAATTAATCAATATTATCCATTATAATAGGTACTGATTAACCAAGCAGAAAAGGGAACACCAGTTTCCAATTATTTAGGAGGTATTATTTGACTACAATTATTAATATGATGTATTAAAATTTGTAATGCACTTATATTTGATCTTTAATATATCATATTTTAATAATAAATAGCATAAGTCATATGTTAATTTTAATAATGATATTTGAATTATTCCTAGATTAACAATATAAGTATAAATAGGTACTTATTTATTAACTGCACTTCTAAGTTGTTTTTAAGGGTTTATTGATGTTAATCTTCTTTTAAAAAAATCTATCACATAAGCTATGTTTAAATATTAATCTCAAAAGTAATACAATGCAGGGGAGAACTAAGTATAGTTAGAAAAGTATAGTATTTATTTCCTTGATTCTTATAGTCACTTCTAAAGGGTATAATTAAATAAGTTGCTTGTTTTATTCAAAGTAAATGACAAAATTCCCTTTACTGCAATGTGCATTTACTGTCTCTTACATATTTATTGATAGGTAACATACAAAAATATTGTTTGGTAGCTAGTTATCTGCTAGTAAAAATAACTTTGTATTCATTCAGGGTTACACCCAAAAGCAGGGGTGGGAGTGGGGCTCTCTTATCCCCCTACTTCAAATCAAATTTCCAAATATTACAGTAATTGAAATATATGGTGCAATTATGAAAATTATTAGGTAAAACGCCCCCCCCCCTCCAACCCCCAGCTCAAAATACTAGGTGAGCCCCTGTATTAATGTATATCACAAACTTATAAAAGATGATTGGCCTGATAGCTGAACCAAACAACAAAGTGAAAATTAAATCCTAGACACAGGAATTGAACTCGGGACCTTTGACTTTGCTCACTAGTGCTCTAACAATGAGTCATCCTATCTTGTCTCAGTAATGATCACGTATTAGTATGTGGTACACGTGAATTAAAATATTAATTGTATGACAGCTCATTGTCAGTTATGAGTTGCCATGAACTATGTCTATGGACAGCTATGATTGGTGGATACTTTCACCAATTACTACAATTAGACTCAATACAACAGCTAGTGAAAAGTATTCCTGGATAAAATACGACATGGGATGGCTGTGGTAGAGCACTCGTACACAAAGTTAAAGGTTCCATGTTCGATTCCGTGTCCAGGTTATAATTTTATTTTATTTTTTATTGTCATGTTTTACTTTCTGCTAAGGTTGTATGCATATATGATAATAACTCTAATTGGGTAGGGATGAAAAAGGAAATATTTTAGAGGTTATTCTCCTGCATTTGCGTTCCATGACAGGAGAGTGGGAAACCATTTAGGAAAAATCACCTCCAGTAGACCTGACCAGGATTCAAACCCTTATCTCCCCTTTATCAGCAGACCAGTCTAACACAAGAGTTACGTTTTAGACCATTCAACCACTGATGCGGGTTGCATTTAATTGAATGCTAATAATGAGTAATTGGCAGAGCCTTCCAAAACTAAGCCCCACATGATAATTAGTGAACTTTTAGTTTGCTTTTATTATAAATAAATATATAAATCTTTATAATTATAAATTAAAGCCAAAATAAAGTGTCAATACAATTTGTAGAAATGAAATGAAAACACACATATTTAAGCTTTTAATACAGATTATTATGCTACTGAGAAAAAAAATCAAGGTTGAATTTTAATGTTTTTTCTTGGTGAATGCTTGACAATGACATAGAGTTGAGGATCAAAACATACTTCCGAAATAAATACCAAGGACAAAAAAAAATTCTATTCACATTAGAAATGATACTAAACTTATTTTGTTTGAAAAGGTGAGAGCTAGGATGCAGCTCGATGCATGACGACAACCCATTTGTTTTAAATAAGTGCACCATGTGTTTTTTTAGAAACAGCAATGTTAGCATTAGGAGAGGTGACACATGAAATGTACACACCCCTCCACCCTCATTCCATTCGGCCAAGATTCGAATCTCAATCCCCTCTTACTTCCCTTTCACCCAATCTATTCTATTGCAATACTGACACACTAGACCACATTAAAACTAACATGGGCTAGTATTGTCATATAACTCCCAGAAATATTTAAGCACGCTAGACACCACTGGTAATTGAGACTCGTAATCAAACTGTGCAGACAATTTCCACATTTGTGAATCATTTGTCAATTGTTTTAAAAGGCACATGTTTCCTAAAAATGAACATGCTTCCTAACTCTATTTATAAGAAAACCTTGTAGCCCTATTGAAACAATAGCATTACAAAATATTCAACTAAGTAGCAACCTTGAATATTATGTATATTCACAAATTAATTGTTGTTAGTCTTGTTTTGGAAATAATTAATGCTACCAAAATCAAAGTTTCATTTAGAAAATTGTTTGTGAATGTATAAATAAAACTGGAATTTTGATTTTGAAATCATCCAGCATATTTTTTAAATTATGAATAGTTAATCAAATTAAAACTACTTTCCTTAAACCTCTTTTCTAAATAAATATGTGCTATTTGTTTGTTTGTTTGGGAGACAGTGAGGTCACTGTTAATATTGCTAATGCAAAAGTACCAGTATCTTTTCTGCACGTATTGTGTCATAGCTTAAACATAATTAATAAATAAAACTTGCTCAGTTACCAAAAAAATGCACAATTTTTTTAAGATTGATAGTTATTTCCATGCTGATAGCTGACACCCCACTTGTACTTGATCTAGTGCCTATGTGTAAGGGGCATTTTATTTAAAATCTTTAATCTATTAAAAGATTAATAATATTTCAGATCAAAGAACTAGTTCCATATAATTTGAGCTATGATAGGGAAAGGAAAACACCTTACCATTATAAGTTACAAAAGGAATATGAAATCCACCAGAACTGTTCCTGCTATCTGATCTGAACTGTATCCAAAGTTTTCTACTTTGAGCTGTGAATGCGATTGGTCTTTCAGATGTTTTACATGCTTCATAAGTCACGACAGAGTAGGGTGATTCTGTAAAATAATACAATTAACAGAAAACAGAATCTTAGATCCTGGGTCGACTGAAATATGTCTTATTTATAACAAACCCAACATTTAAAATAAATGCGAATTGTGAGAAATAGTGATAATAAATGTTTAATATTTACAAGTCGTAGTATATATAATATAGTTTTCTCTGACTAAAATAATTAGTCATGTAAATGTATATTCTGTAAATTTAAAACTAGAGCAGGCATACATATTATGCGCTATACATAAGTTAAATAATTATAAATGTTAAGGATGTGTGGAAATATGTACCCACTATCTCCCCAAGCAGCCCTCCATATTATCCCGTTTAGTCAGAATTGTCAATAATCTGAAAATGCTTCAGCCTCAATTGGTTTGGAGAAAAAAGGTTCTACTGTAGACATAACTACAATTTATGGGGGGAAACCAGCAGATACAAACAAATACTTCGAAATATTAAATTATTGATTTAGAAATGGTTCCATAAAAAATAGAATGGTATTCAGTAAACCTACCAAGTTGTAGCCCACACACATATTAAGTTAATACCATATTATTTATACATTTATATAACTATTACATAAACCAATAAACTCTCACAGAAGGTTAAGAAGATATATTTTTGTGTCCATATCAGATAAATGAGTAAAAATAATATAAGTATTAATATTATATAAAAACCGTTATTAAAATGAACGTGCAAAAAAAAAAGAATCTTAATCACAAGTTGCACATTATTTTAATAAACTAGTTGTTTTAATAATGAGTGGTTGATTTTTGAAAAGTTATATTATTAATTAGTACCAAAGACAAATAAAACGGTTTATTGGTAAACTCAAAAAAACATTTTTTAATATCTGTTTTCCACTTTTTGAGTATTATAAATATATAGAACCATAAGGGTGTGATTTCCTAAGAGCTGTTTGCTGCCACAACCGGTCATCACTACTTGCCACTGGTACCGGCAGTTGTGGTCTGGTGGTAAGTAATCACCTTTTTATAAGCAATGAATTTTGACCATTTTTTTGGTTGAGTAAAAAAAATTATGAAGAAGTGCAGTTATTAAAATATTTTTCCAAATATTCTCGGTCATTTTAACATTTTTGTAATATTCCGCCCATGACTATACAAATCAGGAAACATCTTGACCAACTCAATTAATTTTTCATCATCCTCTACATTCCGTTTCATCACTGTACTGCAAAATATAAGCCAGGAGTGTCAACCAAACTAGCATACATTCACAATTAAAAATAGCCTAGTTAAAAATGGTTCAACATGGCCAGCCGCGACATGACTGGTACAAGGAGGAGTCTTGATGGTCTAAAGCTACGACAAGTCTTTCAGCATGACTGAACAGTCGCTAGGAAAACACCTCCACTCAAAATTATAGAAAACAAAGCATTGCGGATGGCTGCAGCTGCCAGTTGAAGCAACCAACAGTTCCTAGGAAATCATAGCTTAAGGTGGGAGTGTGGAGAACACGAGTTAAGGGCAGTGTTTTTCGCTGTTCCTATAGCAAAACATTGTTATGGCCAAAATAAATAAAATATTGCTCAAGAGATTAATTTTCTTCACATAGTGATATCAACAGTTTTTTAATATCTGTCATGAACATATTAGCATTTTATGAGAAAATTCGACTGCCAAGGACGGGGAGATCAAGGTTCGAATCTCGGTCGGGTGAACTGGGGGTGGTTTTTCCTAAATGGTTTTCCACTCTCCCTCCAACGCAAATGCGGGTTCACTTCCTCTAATTCAACTTTCCCAATTCCTAATCCAATAGCGTAATTAGTACTTAAAGCATATAACCCAAACGGGTAGTAAGACGCAGTGTTAAATAATATGAGAAAATATTTTATTAAAAAGAAGTAGTTGTCATTAAATTACGGCAGAAGGGCGCACGAGTAATTTTACAGTTTTTATAGCATTACATTTTTTTGACCAAAATAAATCGAATATTTCTCCAGTAGCAACATAGAGTTTAGTTTTCTGCACATGCCAATATCAACAGATCTTGAATATCTGTCAAGGGTGTCCTGGCATTTTGTCAAAACATTTTAAATAAAGAAGAAAATGTTTTGACAACATTCCAGGACACCCATGACAGATATTCAAGATCTGTTGATATTAGTATGTCCAGAAAACTGCACTCTATGTTGCTACTGGAGAAATATTTGATTTATTTTTGCCAACAAATTTATTTTCTATAAAAACTGAAAAATACTTGCACTCCCTTCTGCCACACCTTAAACATATATGCAAGAACTATTGATCACCATGTGAATAAAGTTAAAGTCTATGTTTCTACTGTCGAAATATTTGATTTATTTTGACAAAAAAATTTTTTTGATAAAAATAACTTCAAAAATATCACCTTTAACTCATGTTCTCTACATACCCACCTTAAAGTGGGTATCTATTATTTTAATATTATTTTGGAAAGTAAGAACCTTTTGGTATATTATCTATTAAATGTGAAAGTAGCAGATCACATAGATTTTTATATGAATATATAAAGATAGTCTTTCATAATAATTGTAAAAAAAGTATTTTACAGTATTAAGTTAATTTAAAAAGCTATTTCTAAATAAAGCATTGTATCATTTCACAGCTGACAAACCATCTTAACCTATTATAACAACCCCTCTCTATACATAACTTGAATATTTGTGTGCAAAGACAAACCCTTATATAAAGAATAAATTCTAATAAAAAATCCAGGTTCTCAAGAACTTCCTATTCATAAACTAGAAGGAACCTTAGAAATGGAATTTTGTGCGAGTGTAAGAATGAAACAAAGTGAAGTTTACTGTTCTTCCTCATAACAAGGAAATCTTGACACTTGTCCTCCGCCAAGTCCACACGGGCCACAATGAAAAGGAGTCTTCTTCCTCTGGGAGGTTTCATAATCCATGTACATTCCATATTGTTAGGATATTCCCCTGGGAAATTAGGGGACTCAATAAATCCTTGGAGATCATGTATGTAACTGCTACAAATTCTTCCTTCAAACACATAAATATTGTTTAATATTAGCTTTGAAAATAATAATAGCTTAGTGAGCAATACACAGCTAAATGTCAACAAACTAGCTAGAACACCAAAACAGTTAATTAGCTAAATGATCAGATTAGATAAATTTTAGTCATTTTCCCTATTTAAAAGAAAATTAACTGGTATTTGGCAAAGTAGTCGTAAGTTACTCACTTTTGCAATCATTTATATCTGAGCTTCCATGATTGTCTGTGCTTGAGCCAACGGGACACTGTACACAAAATATTTGTCCTCTAGTGTTTTGGTACGTATCTTTAGGACACAGGTCACAAAAATGAGTGGTTATGTTCCAGAATTCTCCTGGAATACACTCTTCTGAAACAAAATTTGAATGAAAATTGGAAATTCATCCGACAATGCTGCTAGTGCCATATCTAATTAAGGGAATTACAATTTTAATAAGCATGCTTGGCATAAGAGTTATTAATAACTAAATTAAAAGGAGGATATCATAATACATGCACCAATATTAGTGGGTTAATGTGGAGAATATTATTGAAAAACTACCCTTAATTCACAATGACTGGATTCAAACCACGAAATTTCTATCAAATAAGACCAAGTGTATGTAACATGAATCTAGTTCTTAAACCACTTTGCCAGTGTGTGTATTATTAAAAATTATATAGGGCATAGTAGTCCTTATAAAATGTATTAGTTTTATTATGATTTCCTATCATAAAATAAAATATGCTTCATTGGAAAATTTGGTAAAAGTACTGAAAGAAGAAGGAAACCATGAGAAACACTAGAGTTTTGATGCTTTAAAAAAAATATTTTAGCTGTTTAGAGCTCTATACATTTTTTCTTCTGTGTTCTTCATCTTACTATCCATCCAATATATCCTGATATTTAAATAATTGGGTAAGGATGAGGAAGGTAGAGCTTAGGGAATGTACCTACCTGTGTGTGGAGAAAGAGTGGAAAACAATTTAGAATTGTAATTAATCCCAGCCATTGGAATCTTTTAATAGCCACATAGTACCTTCTCAATCAAACTGCAAAGTAATATATATTTGCTAGATGAAAATAAAAATTATGTATGATAAAAAATAAATTAATTTACTTACGTTTTGTTTTGAGTGGTATTGTACCTCTGTCATTTTTATAAAATGTATCAACTTTCATAGATGCTGCTTGTTCAATGTCAACAGTTCTGCTTTTGTTATTTTTCTCTTTCGAGCAATGTACCCTACTAGAAAGACTTTGTTCTTGACAATCAAACATAACCTCATCATTTGGTTCATTCTGCACTCGAATTTGGAAACCTTTTGCAATTACTGTTATGTTTGTATTAAGAGAGCTGAAACAATAATATTATGAAAATACTTATTTATAAGCTCTCCAAATATTTTTAATAACAAAGGTGAACCAGAAATTGTTATGGTTTATTTGATTAAATTTCTCTAGTTAATTATATTCTGACTTAAGTAGGTTTATATTATTGCTGTAGGCCTTATTCACTTTGTGAAGATAAAAGTTGTATTTGGAAGGTACTAGTAGCACGATTTGACGGTGTTTCAAATAGATAGAAGAAATCTTAAATTTAACAGTAGGGCCTACAATATTCAACCCAAACCATTTAACCTTTAAAAATACCAACTTGGACTAGCATAGTATTTTTAGCTATGCTAAAAATTAAAGTTGTTTAAACTTGGTGGAAATTAATGATAATGAAACCCATAATTTAAATTCAACAATTTATAGATGTATCAATATAAAATGATAAAATAAAACAAGGCTGGGTAACAAATAATTATTTTACAATAAAATGTAGTTTTATAAAATAAAGCCAGCAAACATCAGAAATCTTAAATCTCAAAAAATAAATAGTTTCAAATTGATAACTACTTGTAAGGAAAAGTACTGTCTAAAAATAAAATGTATTTATTAAAGACAAAACAACATTTTTGCTGCTGTACTTTATTAGGTACGTTTCACAATAATTTTGATCATTTTTTTATAAAAAATTATGTTCTGCTTGCACGAATATTTGAGCACTTGAATAATTTGGCACCAGTAGTTAATAATCGTGCAAGCTGAGCGTGCACACTACTTATATTTCTATGTTTAAACCTCGATTGGTGCACCAGTCACAGTTTGTAGAGTACAAGTGCAGTGCATTGTTTAGAATAGTTGATTATAAATGTAGTGAAGGTCTCCTGAATCTATATATGTGTATCTGATGTGTGAATTAGATGCATAACATATTGGAATAATTGGTCAAGCTTTGTTGTGGTAAACCTTAAGTAATGTAAGTAGCACTCTGGATAGTCCACCTACAACTCATCAGATATCTTTGATCCACTTAGATGTTGCCTCTTTGCTACCCAGTTTCTCATCCAGTATGTCCTAGGTTTTAGCTTATTTCCTCTCCTGATTATTCCACTCTAACTCCAAATCAACTTTCCCGCGAGTAAATCTGTGTGTGTAAACTTTTACTTGCACAACAGTTGAACTTGAATGGCTATTAGCGCAAGCTAAACATGACTGTATACAAGCCTTAAAGCTGTGTAAAGACAACTTGACTCGTATTTTTTATTTTCCAATATTTTATAATGACTTTTCCCAAAGTTTTGTTTAGTTACTTACAGTATTATAAGTGTCATACCCACCCACACTTATAGTTGAAGACACCTTTAACAATGGCTGCTCTTAATTGTGACACTTCTTGTTGTAATTTTAGTGAAGTTTGCCTTGTAACTTCATGTTGATTCTTTCTGCATTCGAAATTCAAACCAACACGAATCACTTCACCACCATGTTTTATCATTACTTTTCTTGTATCTAAACATTCCACTGTGGTCACTTTGAGAGAACAGTTTTTAACGACTGTTTCAGACATTTTGGAAACAATTTCTTTTGCGTGTCTTTGAGCATCGTCCCTCTGTGAGCAATGAATACCCTGGAAGAATAGCTTGCCATGTCCTGTGAGTTGTGAGGAATCTGTAATCATTTTACAAACATTATTAATTGAACAATAAATGGGAATAGGCAGGCTAACTGCTCACTTGCTTGAAAAAATGCAGAAACACATAATATCATGAAATCAGAGATAACTATTAACAGGTAAAATTTAAAATACTAGCACACACTCAGAAATACTTCAATATTATTATGTCTAATAATAGCATTTTCCTTGACCATATTTTGTAAGAAGGTATAGAAAAGGTGGATAACGTATATAAATACAGTATGGTTTTTACAATGAAATTATGAACACAGTCACAGTTCACATTGCTGCCACTGGACAAAAATGTGATGACTGCCTTTTGGAGAAAATTGATCGTAACCACCCAATCCCACGACCTAGGTTTTATTCTATCGGAACTTATCAGGAGGAATAGGAGTATGAAATGCACTTGCAGCTACCTAAAAGAGGAAACCAAAAAACACAAAAGGGAGAAAAACTAAAAAGGTAGCTAATAAGACTCCTATATAGGAACATTTGCAAGGAATGCATAACATAAAGTAAAGACATATGAAATGGACATTGGCTGTGAATATATAGAATACATCTCTTTTCTTTATAAAGATATAGTATTTGACTAATACGAGTGAGAATTGGGTTTATTTTGTGAGAATTTTATATGTACTTGTGGACTTGCAAATTTTCAAATAACAATACAGGCTACATCCACCTATTCTACTTTCCCTTAGATTGAATCCAGCCATTTCTTTTTTCTCTATGAATTCTATCAATATCATTTTTAGAGTGAGTTTTTATCATAATTTTTTATCTGTATAACTCTCAAGCTACTAGTTAACGGTGCCTTCAACACTATATATACAATTTAATCGGTATTCAAATTATCATACTTGATATCAATACAAAGATGTCTTAATTTGTAGAAATAAATGTAATGGTTTTCAATAAATAAAATATGTGCATCGGTAAATTAAATGTTTGGTGTTTTTAAAAATGTAGCAAATTGACTCAAATTTAAATTGTACGAAAATAAAAAAAGTACTGATAAAATATGTAGGCCTATCTATCCTAAGGTGAGTAAAATTATTTAATTTGGTTAACTTAAACTTTCTCTCTTTTTCTTTAAAATTAATAATAAGACTTTAGTCACAATATGGCAGTTATAGTAGGTAGTTCAAACACATCCAGCCAAGAGTCATTGATTCAATTTTGTGAAAACTTTAATTAAGATTTATTTTGTGTTTGGGAGGTGGGGCAGCAGGGGCAACCACCCCAGACATCAAGCTGGAGGAGCGTAATCAAGATGTAGATTTTTTTTATATAAAATATAAAATTGAAAAATTTATTTAAACACGTAGTTAAAAAGATGTATACAATTCTCCTTTAGGAATAAAAGTGGTCCCCATTGGGACACCCACACGTGGCTCAGTGAACTGATTCCCACGCAAATCAACCAATAAAGCTATACAAATTTACAAACAATATTAATCAAATAAATATCATCATAGTATCCCGGCGATGAGAAAATTTCACATTTCACATTTAAACTGTCACACAGTTAACTAAATTTGAATTACGTTGAAAACGGAAAAAACAACAAGCAGCAGATAACATTGTTCAAACCAAGCATTTGCAAAAACTGAGTTGGGTAAAGAAGGTTGATCTCTCAACCACTATGCTACCACTACAAGGTATTGAAAGTAGGCCATCTCCATTGACATATTTAGAAAATTAAAACTTTACTAAAGTAACTAAGAATGTAAATAGTAGTGTTATTGTACATTCAGAGGGTTCAACACCAAATTTTAACCAGTGCTTTCCAACATTTACTCCTTATGAAGATGTATAGGAACACGATTTGGAAAATGAGCCAACCAGAATTCAACTAAATTTTATTGATCCCACAACATGGTTTGATTTAAATGACTATGTGAGAAGCTCATTAGTTGAACAGGGGCAAGAACAAAATCAAACTGGTAATTTTATTTTATCAATCAATGCAGAAAAAAGGCATTTTACGAGAAGTTGGTTCCATAAAAAAAACATTTGTATGTAGAAAGTGCAGAGCGAAATTGAAGAGAAAAAATCTAATTATTGTCTCCCCTACATGCTATTTGGCAAGCATTCTAATTCATGCTTGGAAAATCCTAAAGTAGGATTTTCTAACTGGAAAAAATGACACCCTCGAATTCCAGAGATGAAAATTCTGTATAGCACCGTGAATGCTATGTTACTTGGAAAATCTTTGAAATGAGGATTAATTAGGGCAGTACAATTGATACTAAACTATAGTAAATATTCATAAAGAAAAAGAGAAATGGCAGCATATTTTCTGAATTATTGTTGATTGCATTTTGTTTTGTGCAGTCAACAACTTGGCTTTTTGAGGTTCAACTACAAATATATGTGAGGCCTATAATTGTGAATTTTTTTTAAATTAGCTAGAGTGTGTTTCTCATTATGATAAACAGCTAAAAGAGCATATTACTTTAAGCAACAAAAAAAAGTAATTCCAAATTACTTTTCTCCAACAATTCAAAACGAGCATCAATTTAATAGGTGACAATGTACGCCAAGAAATATTAAAATCTATATGAGAGGCAAAATTTTTCTCAAATGTATTTGATTGTACACCATTGTACATCATGAACAAATGTGCCAGATTATTAGGTACATGAAAGTTTTGGAGGACATTTGCTCTATTGAAGAAAGTTTCATTGATTTCATAAAAAAAGCTAGTAAAACAACTGGAGCTGGTTCAACTGAAGAGATTCTACAAAAAGTAGGAGCTGATGAACTTGATATTCATAATTGGTGAGGGTAAACATATGATAATGGTTAAAATATGGCGGGGAAGTACAAGAGCTCAGGCCCGTATACAAACAATTAACATTCATGCACATTTTATGTCATGTGCTGCTCAGTCATTGAACTTGGTTGGTGTTCACGCTGCTGAAGTGTCTCCAGATGTTATCACATTTTTTGGAACAGTACAAGAACTGTACAAATTATTTGCTTTCAGTATCAAAAGGTGAGAAACATTATCCAACAAACTTTCTACCACACTCAAGCATCACTGTGATACAAGATGGGCATCCCAACATTCTGCTGTCCATGCACTTTATTCACAGCTTGATAAAGTTGTTGATGTCTTAGAGGAGATTTCTACCAACCCTCAATTCCATGACTCTTTAACAGTGGTTAAAAATCTTCTTAAACAACTTAATTATAAGTTTGTTTGTACCTCTGTTATGTGGGACAAAACACTAAATCAGAGCTTCCTCATGAATGAACAGCTACAGAACAAAGATATGACAGTGGACCGTGCAGTTGAGTCACTTGACTGAATTGAAAGATGCTTTACAAGATATCCGAGGTACAGGGATTTATGTTATGCTGGATGAAGCATCGAACATCTGTGCTGCAACATTTCTTGAAATTCACTGCTTCTTTGAAGAGAAAAGGGCAAAGAAGAGGAAGAAAAGACTGACTTTGAAAGATAGTGAGAACACTGTTTTGACAGGAAAACAAATGTTCAGTATGGACTTTCATGTTATTTTTGACAAAGTCTTATAACAAAGTGAATGGCATTTTAAATGTTTTAGTGAAGTGTTAGATGACTTTTAATTTTTTTAACGGCAAGTCCTTTCAATCTATGACTGTGAAGATTTAAAAGATGGTGCAAAACACTTAGCAAATAAAAATGAGAAGGATTTTGATGCTTCTGAAATAGAGGGGGAAATATAGTATGATCTTGGTAAGAAGAACAGTAGAAGTTAGTTACTAAAGTTACCAAAACAATTTTAATAGATTCATACGAAGGTCCATGTCATTTGCAGCTGTTACTTTTGATAGATATTACCAATACCTATAAAATAACACTAACAATATGGTAAAATTTTATCAATGTTGACCACAATAAAATATGATTGAATTTGCTCTACTGTTCTTCCAACGAAAATCAGGTTATAGCTAGTTTTGAGTTTCAAACTAGTTATTTATTTGAAAAATTTTAGGATTTTTCAAAAGCAACCTCTCTTGACCTATTATTTAATCCACACTATATCCATAACCACATCTTATCAAAACTTAGTAATTGCTTTCAGATTAATTTTAACATTGCCAGTTACTAATTCGTCTGGTGAACGAGGTTTTAGTAAGTTGTAAATAATAAAAAATTACTTAAGTTCATCAATGGGTCAAGACACTTGGCAGTTCTATCAATAGAAAATTATATTGCTTAAAATATTAATTACAATGAAATAGTAAATTATTTTGCTTCTGTTAAAGCTAGAAAGGTGTAAACTGTAACTATAAAATAAATCTGTTTATATTTTTAAATAGTGTTGCTCCTACATTTTTTCATAAGTAATTGAGGTAGCAATTAATTATAAACAAGAAGTATTTTTCATTCAGTTGAAACTATATACAATTTTTTTTCTTTACTACAACACCTATTTAAGCTCATATAATCAGCACAAGCTATTGAATAAAACTATCTATTTAAGTCAAGTGTTAGTAAAAAAAATATTTAATCATAATAAATATTAATGAAAAAAAAATCGTTATTTTGTTATTATTTAATACAAATTAGAAAATTATAAACCGGACAATAATTGCAAGCCACAATAATAATAGCAAGATTTTTGTTATTCAGCTAATGTATTACATCTGCAACAAGTACACAATACAATCTAACATCATCACCTGATCCGGTATTATTGGGCGGAAATGGGGTAGTTGGCGACAGGAAGGGGAGGGGGGGCGCCAATGTTACTGTTTGCCCCGGGCGCCAATTTATTTGGATACGGCCCTGTGTGTCTGTACTATTTTATATATATTTGTTATTTAAATTCAGTGTTTTGTCAATAAAGTTCATAAAGGTGAATGAGAAACTTATACCAACCCAGTATGAAAGTTATTGGTTAATTCAATTTAGTGTTTTCTTTTTCAATAAAGATCAAAAGGCAAAAATATAGTATAAAATGTTGTGGAGAGCAACATGAAGTAAATAGTTTAATCCATAATATAAGATAGAGCTTATCAGAATTTTTAATCATATTCTAAGGTCTTTAATTTCTATTTTGTCAACAGGTCTCATTTTGTTGGATATCTGTTGAACCATTTTTCACTCTACTTTATACATTTATGTTATTAATGTAGCCATCAGAGTATTTTAAAAGATACCTGTACTGTTGCTGTTGGTTCTGGTTATGTCATGATCTGTAGAGCAGTAGAAGCTTCCTGGTGTATTCATACATATATGCTGGCATCCTCCATTGCCTACAGAGCACTCGTTATAATCTAGAGAACAAAGGAATACTCCAACAGTAATTTTTTTACAGGAAAATAATAGCAATAAAATATTTTGTATTATTCAATAAATTCATATTATCTTAAATAGGGTTAAACCCTTGATTCCAAGAAAAATAAAAAAATATTTCAATGTTTAAACGTTTATTTCATAGGTGTATTGATGTAAATCATGTAAATATAATGAGGATAAATCGGAATTGGATTATTATTGATGTGTTGGTTGTTGATCAATATTGGCAATATCATAAAGACTAATTATTGGAGATTATTATAGATCAATAGGGTAAACTTGAGCTTTTTTTCTTTTTTTACAAATAACCTACAGTCATTATCAAAATATGCTAAATTCCTTAGATTAAATATTATTTTAATTTCCTATTAATTTATGATATAGCTTACTCTAAATACTTTATAGAAACACTTTTTTAGCTTTTAGTTGGTAAGCTGCTTTTAAAATTATCTTAACTAAATTATTTATATTTTATCAATTAAACCATCAGAGATAAGGCTATTTGTTATTTCAAAATTGTTGTTTTTCCAATAAATGTCCACATTCAGTGAAAAGTATCCAAAATCAGAATTTATTTATCTATTCATACATTTATAATTAGTTTGTCTTTATATTATTAAAATATACATACGCTAAAGAATTTGCTGATTTTAGTTTGCCACTTAAGGCAAATGCAACTTTAATATTCAAACTGAAATATTTATTGAAAATATGAGTAAATATGATTTTTATGTTTGTAGTGATAGACGTTAGAAGCATTTACAAAAAGAAAATGGTGAAATATATTTTATTAGCATGATTCATATATCTAAATTTTAATTCATGATAAATTTTCTATTTACAGACACAAATAACAATTCGGAAATTTTAAACTACACAAATTCAAAAGGGATTTTACCACAAAGGACTTAAAAATTTTAGTGGCTGTTGGATAGTGAATGCCGAAATATTATATCAGAGCTTAATACAACAATGACCCACTTCGATGCCCGCAAAATCTAAGGCGCTACTCTCACAATAGACTAGTCGGATGATGATAGGGAGATCATCGTTCGATCCCGATCAAGTGTATTGAGAGGGGTTTTTCCTAAATTATTTCCCACTCCCTCGGGTACACTTTCTCTAACATCAACCTTCCTCATCCCTAGCCTATTAGCTTTATTAGTATATAAGCATGATCCACCCAAGTGGGGATTTAGATGAGGCGTTTTAAAAAAAATGCACTACAGTATCAACTATATTAGTCTCATATCTAAACATAGAACTTAAGCTTACCACCACAGTGTGTCATTCCAAACAGTCGATAGCCATTTCGGCAGTCACATCGGTAGGAACCAGGCAGGTTAGAACAAAGATGCTCACAAGTGTTATTAGCAGTGCACTCATCAACGTCAACACATGTCTTTTCATCAATTGCATTCAGTTTATAGCCCTTTGGACAGAGACACTCATAGCTCCCAATGTTGTTGATACAACTATGCTGACAGCCTCCTTGATTCACTGAGCACTCATCTATATCTAAACATGATTGATGGTTTTAATTGAAACAAAATCAGCAGGAAAGATAAACCAATTAACTAAATTAACCAAAGATAATCCAATTTTTTTTTAACCTTTTATGGAAAATGTTTGTACATCAATGATCTATCTCTATCATTTTAGACTCAATAGTCACTATTTACGTTTTTATTGGTCTACATTTATAAATGAAGAATGCAATAGCAATGCGATAATCATAAGATGCGCAACCGCTAATAAAATGTCAAAAATAGCTCGGGTTTGCTAGTGTGTATTATTTAGTTTCACATATATTACGAGTTTTGAGTAAATATCTCTATTTTTAAACACTGACGTGAGAAAGCCCATGCAGAGCTACGCACTATTTATTTTAATACATACTTTCGTACTCTATGACACTAGGAATTGGAAAATTCATTGCTGCACTTGCAAAAGTATGCCACCCATGCTTATCTTGAGCCAGTTCCTTCCAATCCCGCTCATTATTCCCTATCTCTTTCAAGTCAATTCTAATGTTGTTTTCACACCTGCATCTAGTTCTTTCCAATGGCCTATTCCTACTGGTTTTGCCAGTCACTACCCTGAACAAAGTTCTATATTATTCCATGGGGGTGCTGCATGTCCTGCCCATCATAATCTACAAGACTTGATTATCCTAACAATGTTGTGCGATGAGTAAAGGTTATACAACTCATCATTATGTAACCTCCTTCCCTCCCCAGTAGCCTCATCCCTATTGATTGTATTTATACATAATTAGTAAAACTACATAAGTAAGCACACTTATAAAATGTAATGGTAATAAAAATTGCTATAATATGTAGTAGTACATACTTATTTAGCCTGAATCTATCTTTATTAGTACTTCATTTATCTTTAAAACACCAGTAAATTAATATTTTTTATACAAAATCAATCTTTTAGGTTTATTAAGTTCAAATTTCTTGAGGCACACATTTCTGTGCCTTGCTTAACAATCACATTACATCAATTACTTTACTTCTCCTTGAATTAAGTACTGCTTAATTTAACACCAACTGCTATTCTTCATCTGATGATTCGCTTTGATCGGTCTTAACATATCCTTAAATATCTATGTTAGGCATATCCAGGATGTACAAAACTACAAATTACCCAAGTGTTTTATTGTGAAATTTGATTATACAATGTATTTTGATAAATACATTGCATTTATTAAGTAAGCAGCTGTATATGATACATAAGTAAAATAAGGTACAAGTTTCACTGTATATTTATTTGATTAGTGCGTCCAAGCTGTGGTAAACCCAGAAATTTACCTTGGGTATGAAGATGGAGGTCATATAATTTATTAAAGCTACTTTTTCTGTACTTTTTTCCAATTGAAAAATTTTGGCGGGACATTTAATGTGTGTTATGGTGGTACACCTTTTGAATATCAAGTCATAAGCCTGTTCTTAAAATTTAGTTTATGTATATGACACATGTTCAGTTACTTTACATGTTTAATATTTTACTAAAACTATTCGAGATCTTATGGCGAGTGGGGCAAATATCTTAATGTCCTCCTCCGCCCTACCCTCCCTGGGAGAATCATTATGTTGATAAGTATTTGTAAAAAATACTTAATAGCTTAGTTATAGAACCACAAACATAGTATTAGAATTAGAAAGGGGATGCTCAATTCCCTTAATCCTATAGTATTTGAGAGATTAAAAATTCATGAAGATCTAAAAAAGAACCTTGACTACAATTATGAATTCTAATAATAATTTTAAGCAATTGGTTGGAGGAATTAAATAGACTTGTGAACTTAGCAAAATCACAAAAGAGGACAAAATTGTGTACACATAATTGATTTACTAAAAAAAACTGTTCTCTTAATTGTTTATAATGCAATAGACACAACAAACAAAATATGTATAGTTGATCAAAACTTTAAAAAAATTCTTTTTTTAAATTAGGTTTGTAAATAAATTTTAACTTTTAACTAAAACTTCATTTTTTTAAACTTGAGTATTCAAAAGCAAATTTAAGAGTAAATTTTGGTTTCGAGAAATATAGGATTCTAGCTATCTCTAATTATAATACATACCAGCACATGTCTTCCCATCTTCTTTAAGGACATAGCCACCTGGACAACTGCAGGTGACACCTACATCAGTGTTGGTGCATCTCTTGTGGCAGCCACCATTGTTCACAGAGCAAGATGCTTCAGTAATAAAAAAAAATATTTTCTTATATTAGTAAGAAGGTACAGCAAAGGTGGAGAGAAACATATAAAAGTGAATGAACAAAACATATATGTATGGCCTTTCCAATGAAAAGAAGAACACAGTTTACACTTTACATTGCTTCCACTGTACAAAGAGGTAATGGCTGCCTTTTGAAGAATATTGCTCACTACCACCTAATTCCCTTATGACCTAGGTTTCATTCTATCATAACTCATCAGGAGTGAGTGAGAAATGCGGAATGCAACTTCCTAAAATAAGAATCTAAAACACATAAAAGGGAGGAAAAGGAAGATGGTAAATTTAGAAAGGAACAAGTAAAAGAAATTAATGACATATAGGACAAACACCGGAAATGAACATTAGATGTGAATATTAAAATATATCTCTTTGAAGAAAACCTATTTTCACTTTTTGACATATTTTGTTATATATTATATGTATTATAAAAGGGAACGAACGAAATATATATGGCTTTTACAATGAAAAGAAGAATTCAGTTCACACTTCACAGTTATATTTTAAAATACAATGTTATAATTATGTTATTATTAGGGAGATATTCACTAGTGTGAGTGTAATGTCAACAAAAATCATTCATAAATAAAGGCACTTTTTTGGAATTATTACTTAACAAATTTTTGTAATTTTACAAACTAATAATAAAACCTTCATCAGTGGTCACAGAGTCTAAGGTGGGTGTCTCTACTGAAAAAGACTGGATTACCGATGACATGCAGATCAATATTCGAATCCTGGTTGCATACACTTGGGGTGTTTATTCCTAAATGTTTTCCCCCTTTCCCTTCAAAAAAAGTGTGAGTACATTTCCTCAAAATTCTTCTACCTCACCCCTACCCCATTAGGGTTAATATGTGGATATCCCAGATGGTTGGTAAGATCTAGCGCAAATAAAAATTAAAAATAATCTAATCTTACTTATACTTACTCTATAAGGAAAACCTCTTTACACTTTTTGAGGTAGATTTTCTTATATATGAAAAGTGTGTTTTAAGTTTGAGTATGGGTAGTTATGGATGAATTAGTTGATAGATTTGTGGTGTACTATTTTAAAGGTTTATCATTCAAATATTGGTCATGAAAGCTATTTTCAGTGGCGTTCTGTGGAGTGTTGCAAGGGAAGCAGATCTTGTTAAAACTGTACCTGTGACATGTTATCACCCACTTGGGCCCTATTTGACAAATCATACATATGCTCTTCTCTGCATGCCTTACACGGGAATGTATTCCCCTCAATACCTGACCAATGTGTGTTCTATTGAGTGGTGTGAACAATTCAAAGGCGCAGTTTAAGCTAATGCTACTTACCCGGGCAACACTTCATGACACGCAACTGACTATTTTCTTAAAATATCTCTAAAAACTTACCAGAACAAATGCGCCCATCATGCCCCAGCAAGTATTTATGCTGGCAGGTGCAAACAACCCCTTGGTCAGTGTCCAGGCAATGGTGCTGACAACCTCCATTCCCTATCCTACACGTCCTCATACATGACCTACGGTCCGTGGAGTTTAGTTGGTACCCCTCCCAACAGGAACATTTCACCTCTCCTCTTCCCACAAAAGCACAGTTTTGATGGCAACCATTTGCAGTACAAAAAGAGTTTTCTGTTTACAAAACAAATAAAATCATGAGAAAAAATACAGTACAAATGTGTTTTAATTTTCCATTAAAAAATACAATCCAAGTTAGATAGTGAACTTTTATAACAGTTACAAGAGTTAGCAAAACAATTTTCATGTATTTATAAGTCAAACCATATGATCTACAGTTATCATTATCGATATACTGTACAATCCTAATATAGTGCATAACCGGTATAGCTTAACACAGTATATCGGAAGTTGACTTGTAGAGTGACGAGGAAAAAAGACTACAGCGTAATGCACTACTATACAAAGGTTTAAGTTGTTAGTGGATTCATGGGTTTCAAGGACAGCAATTCTTTCCTTGGGTTATTGTTTCTGGTGGTTCAGGGGTTGGGGAGATAGGGTGATGAGTAAGTGAGTGAGTGAATTTTGCCTTTTATATAATATGTAGATTGTTCAGGTTAATATCTACCAAAATATTGTTTAGTTTTATTCAAATACAAAAATTTGTATATTTAATAGTAACATACAAAATACATTTATTAATTTTAGAATAGTGTCATTGAGAAAACAAATGCATAAAAAACTTTAAATTTACCATGTTTTTCTTAAATCCATAAGGTATTTGACAATTAAATTAAAATTTTACCAACTATGCAACTCGATGAAGTGTGACCTGGTTCAGCACATAAACAGGAAAAGCTTCCAATTGTGTTGATGCATCGCTCCTTACATCCACCATTTTTTATATGACACTCATCAACATCTATACAGTTGTGGGGATCAAAAGGGTCGGCAACAAAACCAGGACGGCATGAGCACTTGTATGACCCAGGATAGTTGTGGCATATATGAACACACCCGCCGTTTTGCAGTCGGCACTCGTTAATGTCTGAAAGATAAAAATTTCTATAGTCAAAACTTAAATACAATAGTAATTACTATAGGAAAGACAGTATCAAAGATAACAAAGCTACTAAAACTACTTTAAGTTTTAATACGTGAAAACAGTGTGGAAACCAAGGTTTTGGAACTGGTACACCAAGCCTTTACCTCCGACTCCTTTATTTTTCTACTGTCCAACTTTGCCTCCTCTATTTTTCTACCGTTTGGCTTCGACTCCTCTATTTTTATACAGTTCCATTCCAACTCCTTTATTTTTTTACTGTCCAATTTCATCTCCTTTAATGACTATAGCCAGATGTTGCCAGAGGCTAGGAACAATTCTAAACACCTCTATAAGCTATCTGAAGTGGGTTTTTATTTTTGCTACGTAACACCATAACTACCGGAGGCTAGAAAAAATTCTAAATACTAAACACCTCTAGAAGCTCTCTGGAGTGCTTTTTATGGTAACACAGCACCCTAATTTGTACTTGTATCATAATTTTGATATTGTTTGAACCATAAATAAAGCCATATATATTTTGTTCATAAACTTTTGGGGGCTACGGCCTTGCTCCCAAATCCGACTCCATAGATGGAAACAATGGGAAAACTGTTTTTAGACATTTATAAGTCATAAGGTAGTTATGTGTTTCTATAAAACTACTCATTATATTCATACATAGAGTCATGCAATCTGTAACTATTTATATATATAGTATCAAATTAGAACCTAATAATAATAATAATAATAATAATAATAATAATAATAATAATAATAATAATAATAATAATAATAATAATAATGCTAACAAATATGACCACAGTGTTTTTTGAATTTTCTAAAGTATTTTTTCTTCTGTGTTCCTTATCTATCCTTCGTCTGCCCTGACAGGTAGAATGCTTATCTTGCATGGTTTCACTATGGTGCAGATTATATTATAAGATAGAGCCATTGGGCCAGTTTCATAGTCAAATTTAGTACGACTAAAGTGCGACGCTACACTAAATACAAGACGACACCTACCTAGACTCGAATGGAATGGGCCATTCTCACATAGGAAACTGGCCCATTCCATTCTGGCTTAGGTAGGTGTCGTCATGTACTTAGTGTATCGCCGCACTTGAGGTGTACTAAGTTTGACTATGAAACTGGCCCATAGTGTATTCAGTCAAGGAAAGACTACAGCCTTTTAGACCAAATAGAGTGTACATCCTAAACATTAATAGATAAATATCTACTGCAATAAGAGAATCGGCCATAGTTGTCATAGTTAAACTATGGCAGAGGGATATGCAATTAATTTTTTTTCTTCCAAACAATATATAAAATAGTTTGCCTTAGGAATTTAAAAATGGACATTAAAAACATGTATTTCGTGATTTAAAGATTAAAGTTTTTACTTTCTCAATAAATTAATGGGAATAATTCACATTTTATAATAACATTCTAACAATCATCCTATATAGAAAATTTTACAGTCTCATAGTAAGCAAGGATCTCAAAAGGGGTTTACCATTCTTTATTTAATATAATGTTGGTGGGGTTTCTTAAAACTTTTCATTCTATACAATCAATTACCTCTACATTTCTTTCCATCGCCTTCCCAACCTTTCTTACATGAACAACGATAAGATTTTCTTGTAAATTTACAGTACGCATTGGGGTCACAGTTCATCATCTTTCCATCACATTGATCTAAAAATAAAAAGCAAAATTATATAATAGTAACTAACAGCCCTATTCATATTCAATTAACTGCCATCAAAAGTAGGCTGAACCAGAAAACTTATTGAAGTGTGATTTTCTGAAACACTTCATTTGAAAACAATAAAATTGGATTAAGTTTAGTAAAATGTTTAATATAAAATAATTAGTTTTCAATTTTATTATGTTTTTTAAGTATACTAAAACAACTTCACTCGATTTAATTGCACTGCTTTTTATAAGATTATAGAAAACTGCACTATGATATGACGTCTTACTCAAGCTGTATTACCGACTTAAGTTGGGTGTTACCTGTAGGGTGAGATTGGTTATTAAATGTGATAGGGCCTATACTAAACAGCTATAGATATGTATTGAATAGTAGTTCATAAAAATTTTAATACCCATTCTTTCTCTTTATCGCTTTATAATTCTGTCATAAGAGTAAGATAAAAGCTAAAGCAGCTTTGAAACTATTCACTATCCCAGAGAGGTACCTATTTGTCTGTTAATTATTTACTCAATAGAATGCCAGGTCAAAGGATTTGTGATATTCTTTAAGTGCTATATAATAATTTAAATATAAATGTGGCTTGTTCTAATCTAACATAGGCATTTGTCTAAATGGGAGATTAAAATGCTTTAGTATTCAGGTTACTCAATGGCCGACACTATTTTTGCTATAAATATGGAAAGAAGGAGCTAATATGATTAAAATAAAATACTAGTGCAATTTCTAACAAACAAAAAGATTGGCGAAAAGGGATGCATAGAAATTTAACTTAATCTGGTGACATTTTAAGAAGAACTATTGAACAGTTTTTGTCAGGTTCCAAATACTTATTTCTCTCTATTTCATGTACTTTAACAATGTTTTAAAAACATTCAAATAAAAATCAAGAATGCAATTACCTTCATTATCCATCAACTTAACAATGACTTTACAGAGACCAGTTCCCAATCTCCAGTCCGCACCAATCACTCTATTCAAACCCACATAGATGATGCTTTTGTTTTTTACTGATTCATTATCATAGAATAAACCTAAAACATAAAATTATATACTTTATTTGATTATTCCAAGTACTTGTGGTTGTAATCAAAGTATGCCGTTAAACTATTCAAACTAAAGAGTAAAGGATGAGATGGAATTTTAAGGAAACGTATTAGCGTTGATTACCTCTAATTATTTAGCACCTGAAAAAAACCCCACATGAAACTTAAATTAAATTAAGGAATAACCCACTTCAGTGGCTGCATGGTTTAAGGGGCTACTCTTGCAAGATACTAGACTGTAAAATACTGGGAGGTTGGGGTTCAATCTCTGTTGGGTGTACTGAGAGGTTTTTTCCTGAATGGTTTTCCACTCTCCCTACATGTAAATGTGGGTACACTTTTTAAATTTAACCTTCCTAATTCCTAACACATAAACGTAATTAGTACATAGGGGTAGGAGCCTGAATGAATAGTAAAATTGTGCTAACAAAATAATTAAGGAATAAGATAGGTTCTACCCAACGATATGCATGCTAGTCAACTATAACCAATATTTTACCCATGTGACATAATTATGAGCTTCATTGTTGAGGTTAGGTAATGAACTGACCTGGAGGTGCTGAGAAGTCGTGCGCCAATCTGCCATCTTGCCATCTCAAAGAGTTCCCTCGCATTGATAGAGTGAGCTCCACTTTGGAGAGTTTCTTGGCTGTTGAATCTATGATCCTAACAGACATCCACTGTGAGTGTGAGGGAGTGGCAGCAGGAACCTGTACAAAACAAAAACACATTCATGAAGAGTATCAATCTGAATAGAAGTAGTGGCTTATTTTTTTAAACATTAATGATTAACTTTGTTGTTGGTTTTAATAATAATGTTACTTGATTTCCCCAATCATAGCCCTAATCATGTATTTGTGTATGTACCTCATAACAGAAAGAATTTATGGCTTTTGATCAAACTTAGAACACACATAGGCAGCAAGCTACAAGTGTACTAATGGGTTTGGTTTTTACTTAAGGCCATTATTTTTTAAAAAGAAGTGTTATAAATAAAAGCAATGTGCTGTTAGTCTATTGGTATGTTTGTGGTTAATTAGTACACATAAATAACTCCTTAACAACATCTTAAAAATAGAATTATTTTGATAAGGCCAATATTAACGTGACCAAGAATGTTTAGTATTTTGAAAATCATTGGAACATAATTCATATAAGATTATTTGATTTCTAGGCCAATCATGTGAATAGTTAATCTTGATATATTGTACACTAGTTACATATAAACAATTAAATTTTTTTAGATGAAAATAAGTCCATATAAACTTTACTTTTATTAATATGTTAAATACTAGAAACCAACATCCACATTACTTAGGATGCTCAACAAACACTGAACAAGGCTGTCATTGACAGGAAAGCCAGGTTTCAACTCTTTACCATGAGCATTGGAAATAGTTTTCCACATCTGAGTTAACTCTGTGGCTTTCACGTTATCTCCACAAAATAATTCAAGTGCACTTTTCATAAACTACCTTACTCTTTACTATTAATTGAATAAATTTTTTTTAACACTGTGCCTTACTAGCCAATCGGGTTACACAGATAAAAGGTTAACTGGACGGACATTGAAAACTTAATTATAAGTTTACAAATTAAAATCTTAATAATTTACCTTACATCTATTATTGTTTACAACATATGGCCTGGATCAGCTTTTTATTCAAGTCATATATTTTCCACTACTGGCTTGCTAGGCTTGTCATAACTTCATATGCCTTAAAATATAATATATTATTAAAACAGGCACAACATCCAGTCCCTGGCCGTTAATTTATCAATGTGAAAGGCTAAACCCACATTTCACCAACAAAATTTTTTTAGGCCATGCTGGAAATCGAACCAGGGATCCTTAGACCAGTAGACAGCCACGCTACAAACTGGGCTAAGGTGACAGGTATCTTCTTAATGTTTGAATAATTATTTAAGTAAAATACCTCTTGAGCGCTGCGAGGCCACCTTGAGTACACCCTCAGTTGTTGATTGACGACATGCATCTCTAATGATCCTTTCAAGCTGCTATTTGTTATGGTGATGGACCCATAACCTTCAGCCTTCTCGGAGTCTGACATGTGGAATGTCCAGAGATGTGGAGGATCTTCTTTATATTCCATTGTCAGACTCGCTATCTGAAGTTAATATGAAGTTTAACACCATTAAAACTATTAACTATTGATAGCATACATCCACAACCGAGTCACAGGTGGTTGTGATGTCAATTATAGATCTAAGTATCCAATAATATTTACACGTCCATCACTAACGCTGCCTTAAAATATTAATGAAGAATCAATACTGAAAGGGATCAAATCGGTTCATGTTTTAAATATATAGATGGATCGATATATATATAATATGTATTGATATAGATGGACTATCGACATGGTTATCCCGCATAAGAGATGGTTAAGAGAGAAGGAGAACATCGCAGTAGCTACGTGCAGTAGTTTAACACTGTGTGGGGAACAGGTATAAGGGGGCCCGCAAAAGTGAAATTTAAATTACTATAAATTTGGTGGAAATAATTATAATAAAAAAATCTGTGTCCTGATTATTGCCAATTTAGATAGTTGAATATGTTTATTATAAAGTGTTGTAAATAAAACTAAGCTATAGCTTTATTTCAATTATTTCATTTGGTTTTAAATGGCGCACATTTTTTTTTTATTTTCTTACAGTCAAGACTGATGACGTTCCCAACATAAAACTGAGGATAAAACAATCATTATAAAGTGTGATTACTAAATTAATAATTATGTAGGACTATTAATTATTTCTTATAACATTTATTAAGATATTAGATGACTTGGAAAAGGGGGCCTGAAATAAATCTTGCAGGGGGGCCGAAGCTTAATCTGTTACGCCATTGGCTACATATCTACTACCCGTCCGGGTGGTGGTATATTCACACTAGCGTGGTATTGATTAGGAAGGTAGGGATTATGGGCTATTTTCGTTGAAACAGATTAGGAAAGCACATAGGGAAATACACCTCAAAGCACTCGGCTAGGATTCAAACTCCGGCGTCGCCGTTATAGGCAAACTAGGTGAAACGAGAGTAAAAATACAATCTTCTCAGTAAAACTTGTTGGAGCTCAAACCTTGACTTCCCAGCCAACAAAGACAGAGTGCAATTCGTGGCTAACGCCTTAGACTGTTAGGCAAACGCTATGGGTGTCTTGCCCTTAAATTGCATGAACAATAATCTTGTGTACTTATATTATTATCACAAACTAATACAAACCAAACTATTTTTAACTTTTTATATGTATTTAATGGGCTTTGCACTTAATAAATCTATTTATTACATGATCACACAACTTACAAACTGATTTAATTTTAGAACACACAGAACAATCAGTTCATCAGCCGTTAACTCTTCTATGTGACAGGTTAAGCCCCAAATTCACCAACAATTTTTTTTAATCACCTAAAATCTAACCAGTAACCATTATTTTGGAAAGTAAGTGTAGTATTGACTGATTATTATTATTATACATAAATTTCATTCTCTATTGAACAGATATGTGATATATAGCCAATCTAACACCAGAAAATATCTGTTTCCCCAATTATTACGCAGCTAATAAAACCACCTGCATTTGTCCACCAAGTTCCAATCTTATCACCGCCTGTTGGGAGCAGCGTCTGTCCTTGTCGCTGCGTTGTTTGGGCGTCACCGGGAATTGAACCTGGTCACTGTAACCGGTCACCACTCCGGCGTCCAAGTCTATCTCCACTCGGCTGTGTTCCGTGCTGCGACCTGTCGGCAGTTTCCAAAACAAGTAAGTAAGTTTGAAGCATCGATTTCTTTATTTAGTTCCCGCGTTTATAAAATTCCCGGGCAACAATATATCACGTGCCCCCAAGTCAAAAAACTACATATCATATATAAAGTAGGCCATAGGGTGAGAGGATAATCTAATGATATACAGACCGTGTCCTTGTTTTCCGAAATAAGTGAGAGTTCCATGAGAGAGGAGGTAGTGAGGGGGATGATTTATCCTTAATTTCCGAAAAGCTGAAGTTTCATGGAGATACGTCATTCAAACCCTTAGTATTTGAAAATGAGCTTGTTTTGTCATGAGCATGCCTCAACTCCTTTCTGCTCTCAGCTATCTATAACACATTTATTTTTACCGCCGTGTCTTAATAATATCCGTTCGGGTTGTACGCCTATGCACTAATTACACTAATGGGTTAGAGATGAGGAAGGTTGAATTTAAAAGGAATTGTACCTGAATCTGCGTGGAGAGATAGTGAAAAACTATACATGGAAAACCACCCTCAGTACACCCAACTGGGATCCCCAGCATCCCCGTCAACGGCAGTCTAGTGTATTAAGAAAGTGACGCCTTAGACGCTGCGGCCACTGAAATGGGTCTACAAATTCTAAGACGTACAACTAGTCGTCCCTTTTTTCTTCTTCTTCTTCTTTCTACCTTTTCTCACCCATGGTAAAAAAAATAAAGATGTATCTTTGTACTGAATCCTTAGGTCACTCGTGTATGTATATAATCAAAGTCATCCCCCCTCGTTTTATCCGTCTGCGCTATCCGTATATTTACACAAATATAATAAGAATTAGAAGGGTAGAATTTAGAGACAAGAGGGAATAAAACACCTCAGTACATTCGGCCAAAATTCGAACCCTGGGCTGATTGATCATCACGAATGAACCAGTCAAGAATACGATAATTACGCCTTTGTTGATGTGTCCACCGGTACGTGTTACACAAGAGTAGAACCTGATAATACAGTTTAAAACACTATTGGATAAACGAATCCATCTGCCCTGAGTCATCATGTTTGACAGATTATGTCAACTTTGACAGTTTTAAGGTAAATATTAAGAGATTTTGCAAATATTTGCTGTCTACATTTGTTGTTTTTATTATTAATAATTATAATTATTACATTAAATACCAAAGCAAAACAAAGAACCCAGATTAAAGACAATGAATTAGAAATTACTTTCGAACAACACATCATTTGACAGGGTTAGTGAGATAAAATATTTAAAAACAATTTTAACTATCAATAACGATATTAGATTTCTAATTAACGAAAAAATACAGTCGGTAAATGTCTGCTATTACTAGGTTAGTAAGTTGTTAGCCTCTCGTCTGGTTTAAAGAAATTTAAAACAAAGAATATAAAAAACAATAATTTTACCAGGTTGTTTCTATGGGCGTGAAAAGTTGGGGTCTTTTACCTTACTTGACGAAAGAAAAATTAAGAGTGTTCGAAAACAAGGTGCTTTGTAATATATCTGGCCCACAAAGGGGTGAGAATAATTAGGATTGGAGTATGTTACATAATGATGAGTTACATACTCTGTACTCATCACAAAACATTGTTTGGCTAATCAAGTCTCATAGATTACGATGGGCAGGACGTGCAGCGCGAATGGGAGAATCTAGAACCGTGTTCAGGGGATTGACTGGCAAATCCAACGGGAAGAAATAATTGGGAAGACCTAGACGCAGATGGGAGGAAAACATTAGAATTAGATTGGAAGAGATGTGTTGTAATGAGGAGGACTGGATAGAACTATCTCAAGATAGGGATAGGTGGCGTACTTTTGTAATTGTGGCAATGAACTTTCGAATTTATAATGCCATAGAGTACATAAGTAACTAACACCAAAGTTAATAAAGTGGTAGGGTTAGTGAAAAGAAAGGTCGTTCAGAGATACAATAGCCCCATGGTTTCTTTGGTGCTGACTGACCGCTCACAGCTGACTTCTGACAGTCAATATTTAGGTATATAACTAAATTTTTACTGTCAAAAATGACAGCTGCTAAACACATGTTTTTGTAGATCATATGGTTCGGCGTAGGAATACATAATTTGGTCTGGTAACTTTTAAAATCCGTCAGATGTGAGCTGTCAGTCAGCACCAAAGAAGCCATGGGGCTACTGTAGGTCACCCGCATTAGCTTGGACATAGTATGGGGAGTCAACACGCCATAGAGCGGGTAACAAAATGTTTTCCAACTCTCTGGAACTAAAGAGTTCCACCAAACGAATTCTAAAATCCATTCCGACTGAAAGTAAAACTCTTAAAGAATGTTGACCAGCGCTTGAAGTTCAACGTCTCGCCGTCACAGTGAGAGCTTGTTATTCTGAAAGTAATATAATTGGGGAAAGCTGCAAATTTATGTTTTAATATTTAAGATGTTATTAATATTTATCAACCCCACAAGTTTATAGGTTAATTTTTTTAGCACCGAGTCTTACTACCTGTGTAGCTAATACATATATGTACAAATTACTCTAATGAGTTTTATGGATGATGATGGTTGTATTTAGAGTACGCGGACCCGCATTTGCATGGAAGAAGATTTAGGGAAAAAACCTCAGTACACTTGGCCGGGATTTTAACCCTGACCTCTCTGTCATCCGGAGTCTAATCTATTGTGAGAGTGACGTCTTAGACCATGCAGCCACCGAGGTAGGATGAACCAACACACAATGTGGACTGAGTTTTATCTATAAAAACGTACTGGAAATACACAATTTTGAATTATTACATAAGGAAGTTTGTCATTATTTGAGTCAATCATAGCAAGTGTATGTATGTATGTATGTATGTATGTATGTATGTATGTATGTATGTATGTATGTATGTATGTATGTATGTATGTATGTAGTGTATGTATGTATGTATGTGAATGTTTATGTATGTATGTATGTATGTACGAACGTAAGTAAGTAAGTGTGTATGTATGTATGTATATATGTATGTATGTAAGTATATATGTATGTATGTATGTATATATGATGTATGTATGTATATAGGTATGTATGTATATATGTATGTATGTATATATGTATGTATGCATGTATGTATGTATGTATGTATGTAAGTATATATGTATGTATGTATATATGATGTATGTATGTATATATGTATGTATATGTATGTATATATGTATGTATGCATGTATGTATGTATGTAAGTATATATGTATGTATATATGATGTATGTATGTATATAGGTATGTATGTATATGTATGTATGTATGTATGTATGCATGCATGTATGTATGTATGTATGTATGTATGTATGTATGTATGTATGTATGTATGTAACGTATGTATGTACGTTGAACATGATAATTATTAGTAAGACCACAACTACATCTGCCGTAAAGAGAATTTTTATAAGACAAAATGAATTTTTATCAAAACTTCTATAGCAGAATTGTATTACACACACACGCAGCATACGACCAGTTTACATCAAATCGAGACTGATAAGGGTTAAATCACGAAACCTGGATAAGGAACACAGATGCGATGGAGGTGAAGTGAAGATCAAATCACATCTCTACTGCGACATATTTTACGTTTCACTTTATTTACTTTGCAGCCCCAATAGAACGTGCCATATGCCAAGTGGGTAGTTCAGTCTATCTTTTCTCCACGTATCATTAGGGTTTAGTAAAAGATAAACCTTTGTTTCATAAGAGCTGCACGTTTTACTGCACAAGGCAGTAATACTTGATGGGTGCGAATGTGACAAAATGGGAATTACAGAGGGTATTTACCTAATCTAATATATATCTATATATATAAAATGACGAAAATCCTGACTCACGGACTGACTAAACACCGATTCTCTCAAGCTCCTGGACCCGGAATCTTGAAATTCGACAGGGAGGTCCCGTTTAGGTCTTAGGCATCCGATAATAAGAGGTTTTGCGAAATTCAACGCCCAAGGGAGGGAAAAGGAGGATGGACCATTGTAAATGTAAAAAATATATATATAAAATATGGATAAATAAGCTGGAAAGCTAAAATTTGGAAGGAAGGTAGAGAGATTGCTCCATTGAACCACAAAAATCTAAACATGGGAACTTTCAAAATGGGTATCTAAAAAATTGGAGGCTATAATTAGAAAACAAAATATATTAAGTAGAAAATTAAAATTGAACAGACAGGTAGAAAGACAACTCTAGATAAGAAAATAAATCTTGAAATATGAAAGTTCTAAGAGTGGTTTAAAGAAAAGGAGGTAGAGGGGCTCAACATTTTTAAAACTTATAGAAATAATGGGTGTATGCCGATTATAATTTTGGGTGCCCCCAAATTTTTTGAGATTTGGATATTCTTAAAGGCTATCCATCGGCAAAAATCGACTCTTCAGCATGGAAGAAAACTTAAATTTGCCAAGTTGTTAAAAGGACAGCCCCATATAATCATAAAAGTTGGAGATTTTGGAATTTAAAAATCAGGTGTTGGTAAATGGGATGACTTTAAAAATTTCCTAAAACAATTGAAAAAAAAGCTTCTCAAAATGGTGGAAAACTTTAACTCTATAAAAACATATGAAAAATGTATAAAAATAAATATTTATACAAAGATTTAAGAATATCTTAAATTGGATCCATTAGTATCGCAAACACATAACTAAAAGTCGGACAAATTAACGCCTATTTAGGAGTGGCTTAGTAATTAAAATAAACCAATTCAGGCAACATAATTTGGGGACCATAAATCTCTTCGGTAAGTCATGATGCTCAATATGTAATGTGTTTCTGTAACAGAATATATTATTTCATTCCTGCTTTTTGGTGGAACGTGAATCTTTTTATTAAAACATGTTTCTGTAACTATGTCAATTATTTCATTTCATTTTTATTATTAACGTTTTAAGGTAATGGATTGCGTTCATGTGTGCATTCAGTTTGTGGACCAGATGATATTTTATTTTGAAGATTAAAAAAATAATTAATAATTTCAATAGTTGGTTTGTGATTACTATAGTTAGCTTAGGATTGTTCAAGGAATAACTATCAAAATGATAACAGCTGGATGTTGGCAGCCCTAATTTTATATAGTTATATGTGGCTTACCTTGTGTAAAAAATGTCAAACTATAGGGGTTTTTATAAAGAGACGTAACAATATGAACTATTCCAATTTGATTGTCATTGTTAATAATTTGTAATTATATACCACTGATTACACAGAATTTTTACATCCTCTGCTTTTCATAATGAGGTTTGTTTCGTGGTATGCTTATACCCTGATTTTGGTTGGAAGAACAGTAGAAGAAATTCAAACATATTTCCTTGTGGCCACCAATGACAACATTTATTGATACTACTTGTGTTATTTTATAGGTATTAATGTTATCTATCAAAAGTGGCAGCTGCAGATAACATTAATTTATGTATGGATATATTAAAATGGTTTTAGTAACATTGGTAACTAACTTATACTGTTCTTCCTACCAAAATCACATTATACTTATCAAGAAAGAGATGTTTTACTTTATCTCGACACCTCGAAGAGATAGTATTGTGATCGTCAAAAAATTCAAACTCGAGATGTTGATAATTAATGTCAACATTTTATGACTACCTGAAACCAAAAAAGTGGTTTTCGCGATGACGTCTTTCTGTTTGTCTATACCTCGGAATAGAGCCTAAATTATTTTACCGATTGAGCTACAACGTGGTATCTGGAGTGTTCATATGGTCTTTCCGAGGTTTTTTTTTTAATTAAATGCTTAACCCTAAATTTAAGGGTAGTTTACTGGAGAGCAAAATTTTTTTTCTCAAAATTCACTCTAACGATTTTAATTAAATGTTATGGCTAGACACTATTTATTATCATAAATAAGAATGCAATTCTCATTTTCTCATTTTCTCATGAAAATAACTTTGAAGGTACTTTACATGAGAGAAATTTTCTAATTTTCATCATTTCTTAGAAAATATTTGATATACGAAATATCCTATAATATAGTAAAGTTGTAATACTATTCAAGATACAAATCTTTTATTTGAAACATATTTTTATAAAACCAATTATTTCTTAGCTATAGGAAAATATAAATAACTTTTAATTCCAGTCTTTAAATATAATTTGTTTCTTATGCTCTTTGGTGGACCAAGATATTTCTCTTTTTTCAATATTTCTGTAACAAAGTTCATAGTTCTCAATGCCAGAGTAAGTAACAGCGTATATTATTTAATTTATGATATTTAGTATAATGTTTCTACAACAATGTATAGACCTACTATTTAGTTTCATAAATCTGACGAGTTTTTAGTAAATTTCTAGGAAATCTGTGCGGTTTACCGTACCATTTATTTTTTATCGGTCGGATCTTTTATTTTTTGCCTGTCTTTTTCTGATCAACCAAATTTAAAAGATGTTTGGGCGATTTTAATCATTGTTTGTGTATTAATTAATGATAATTTTCGTATTGTTTCGAACACAAAAGTTAAATATATTTTTACCGGCCATTATAGAAATTTAAGCCTTGAAGTAAGGATTCGATACTAAACACGTTTAATTTCCATAAAATAGATACACATCATATAATAGAATATAATGGGCCTTTATTAATATTAAAATATTTGTCATATGAAAAATGTTTAAAAAAAATAGTTTAAAATATTTTCATAACGAGTTGTTATCTACATACTCTAACCAGTCGGATATAGAAGCCTCAGCCCCACTGTTGGGCGACATTTCTAACCAGTCGAACTTCTCCAGTCTCCTCTCCTCCTTTAGATATTGTCAGCGGCATCCAGTGGGTTCAGTAGAGCTCCTCGGGGTTAATTAAATAATGGTGAGGGTGGAGAACATAGTCGATTAAAGAAATTGAAATTTATGATGTTGATTCTGAAGTTTTATTTTAGAGAAAAGTTAATAGACATTTTGTTACAATTTAAACCACTAGTTACACGATGAAAAAACAAATATATATATTTAGTACTTGAAGATAGATATAAGATGGTTATATTTGTGTTAAATTAGCCACATGGTGGTCTCCCTTTTTCCTCCGCCCATCTATCAACACTTTATAAAGATCACACGTGAAGGACGATTATTCGTAACTCTTAGAATACGTTATAATAGCCCGCAAGCTATCCGAGTGTGTCCCGCTGCTAACGCTTCCCTTCCACTAGTACCAAACACAGACGCTAAAATCTGATGTGCTGATTGGCTAGCTGTTCGCGCCAAACCTCCCCTTTCATTGTCCAAACACTGGGGCGATATGATTCTCAAGAAGAAAGATACAGCAAAAGACCGAAGCTACCTTAAGACAAAAACATATACAGCTGAAAACAACAACCCCAGATTCCAAATCCCTTCCACAGAACAAGACACTACCTTACAATTCCATACCTCACAAAGGATTTTAACTAATACTAACTGTACACTTCTCTTGCAGGAACTAATCCAAGGTAACATTTACGGTATTTTATTTCAGACAAAGAGGATAAGGGTTTGCGACAGCAACCTGCTGTAACTCTAAAAACAAATCAGCCAAGTCTACCAATGTTGGGTACCGCTTCTGGTGCTCAACGCGGAAGATAAGGCAACAACCGAAAGGTAGGTACTATGAAGCCACACGTGCCAGTCACATGTGTATCTCACAGCTTCCGGATGCAGATAAAATAAATCAGCACGATGCTTAAAATGAATGGTAAACGTAATAAATCTAGATGACGCTAAGATTCCAACAAAGATTTTACAAAAATGAAAACTACTAGATTTAAAAGTCAAAGTCCTAAAAATGAAGTTAATGAATTGAAATTTAAAACATAATATATTGATTACTACTTTAGTTATGATGTGGACAACTTATAAATAACATTAAACACCACACTTTCTTATAATTAAACATTTGATAGTGGTATAGAGATTAAATTAGGCCTAGAAAAGAATAATACATTGAAGATGCTGAAGGCTATTTATTAAAATAGGTCTAAATGATTGGGAAACAATAATGCTCTATAAGTTTAGTACTCTCAGTATCTTGATATTGTTAACATGATTTCTAATAAACTTAAAGGAGGATTTTGGTAAGATTATACATAAACTTTTACTAAATGTCTTTGAATATTATAAATATTGGGCACTTGTAAGCCTATTACAACCATGGTGAATTTAGTGGTTTTAAGAACGGTATTAAATTAACAAAATAAACAATGGCAAACTAATATATATATATAAAAGGAATGATCGAGAGTTAAGGGCCTAAAACCCCGACTATTTTACAATACATGAAATCAAAATCTAAACTCTTGGCGAGTATTGATTTTAGAATGTTGTTTACTTGCAATGCTATTTATTTAGGTCATAAATTGAATGTATTGGTTATTATTACTGATTGAAAAAATCTAAAAAAAATTTTTAAGCAAATTTATACTATCACGGATTGTAAATGTAGATTATATTAAAAATTGAAACGTACTAGGCCTAATAGGATAAGTGCAATAAACAGCTGATAAATAAAATCAAAACTCCTTTCATAAGCATAGTGAGGAATGAGGATAATATAACATATAACAATTTGATACAAATTAATTTAAAACTATTTTTTTCCTCTTGCCAGATTTTTGTATTAAAAATATAGACACACTTGTCACAGTGCATATGTAGGCGGGGAAAAATTGTGGTGTTTCAAAACAGTTGTTTAATCAAATTTAAATCGTCGTTTTTCCCAGACGCAGAAAAAGTTATAATTCTCTACTAACACTTATTCGAGTGCCAACTCAAAATACTCTCCGTATATCCTGTTCGTGTGAGCTATAAAATTAATTAGACTAAGCTTAATGTCAATAAGGCTTAACTATATATAAGGTGAGCCACTGTTCGCGTATAAAATGTGTATTTAATTAAAAATGTGTTTGAGAGGTCGTGTAAAATAGAAAAATGTCTACATTAATAAAATATTTTTTTATCTATTTTTTTTAGTACTATGAGAAAATATTGATATATAAAAGAGATAAAAATTATTGAAGGCCTGATTTTATTTTTGTCATCATAATTCTATTATTATGTAGAAGCGATTGATATTACATTGTTTCCAACATACGTGAGTACGTAGACGAAATACCAGGCTCATATATAGTCGGGTTTGCCGGTAATTGGAAGGTCGGGGATTGAGTCCCGGCTGGGTGTATTTCGGGTGGCTTTTTCCTAAAGGTTTCCACACCCTACCTTCACGCAAATGCGGATATATTTTCTCTAAATTATACCTTCCTTATCCCTACCAGATTATCCTAATCGAAATTAGTAAAGCTTGATGGGTAGTGAAACATAAAGAAAAAAAGATAATCTTCAAGTAAAATATTGCAGAAATGAACGAGAGCAGTAAGAGCAATATAAAAGCACTACTAATCCTTGTTTTTTGAATCAAAAAAAGAAGGTTCAGTCTTAAAAATAAAATTAGTAATTCACGACGCCATTCCGTGAAACTAAATCCATGTATCACACAGCGTCTTACTATCCGTTCGTGTTAAACGCCCGTGTAGTAATTACACTAGTGGTTAAGGGATTAGGGACTAATAAGGTTGAATTGAGAGGAAGTGCACCCACAACGGCGTGGAAGTAGAATGGAAAATCATTTAGGGAAAATTATCCTCAGTGCATTCATCAGCAGTTTATTCCAACACGAAAGTAGCGCGTTAGACCACGCGGCCACTGAAGCGGGTGTTTCATATTTTGCTTTGCACCCAAATTACCCAGTTGCAAACCTCATTTATGTATACATAGAGTCTGAAACCATTAAAATATAAACCACCTCTGCACACCCGGATTCGAATCCCACCCTCCCTTTCACCGCCAAGCCAGACAACACGAGACTGGTCCCTTTGTCCACAGGTTCGTGTAGTAAAGAATAATTATATCAGTAAATACAATAATTATAAATTTGGATATACATACTATTATTCAATGCCTTTTGTGGTGAAAGTTGAAACCTATCTCTAGACAATAGTAAAATACTGGTAGGAAGAATGGTATCATGTAAGCGTATAGCCCATATGGGTAGTAAGACGTGGTTCTAAAAACAAACAAATAAGCACTTTCATAATACGTCAAGTCATTTGAGCCACAGGCTGTAATTTTTGATAGGTAGTATCAATACCGATTATTATTATTAGCACCACGTCTTACTACCCGTTCGGGCTATACGCACTTAACGCTAATGTGTAATGTGAGGTGAAATGGAGGACCTACAGTTTAACGTGGAATCCGAACTACAGTGGAGGCCTGGCATTCTCCACAGTCACAAGTTGTGATTAACTCATGTCTAGTCAGAGGTGAAGGAAGGGTTTGGTAATCAGATAAGTCTGTCCCGGGTCCGAAGATTATACTCCGGACCCCCAGCACACAAGTCTGACACCTTTAGCCTAGACCGCCAGGTCACCATTAATACCATAAGAGTTATATAGCAAAATACTATCAATTTTGACTAGAAGAAATATTTTTTATATTTCTTGTGGCACAATTTCAGCAGTAAATAGTGGTATAAGTTTCAGAATTTGTGTAATTATGTTGTGACCTTTACATCACATTAAAAAAACGCTACAAGCGTAAAACAAATTTTAAATGGATCTCAATTTCACTGTTGTCAAATGAAACGTTAGGCCTAATATTGTACCTGGTGTCCCGGTTAATCGGCCATGGCATGTACTCTTAAGCTATGGTGAACATTCGTCTCCAATTTTCGGGAATAGTCTCCGAAATAAAATAAAAATATTCTTAAGACCTATTTCTTTAAAGATTTGTTTATTTAGTGAAATTTTAAATTGGCATTGATTAAATAAAAATGATTTAATCAAGGCAGTTGCTAAAATGTTTAGATGTAAAATCACATCTTAGCCGTGAGAATTTTGCACTCATTTTGACTTTTTTCTTAGTGTTTGGTTCCAGCTGTACTTTCAACTATACATACAAATAGTTCGCGTCCCCACGCACAAGACCTAATTTAGAGATTATTACTCATTTATAATTACACTGTGCAGTAAGATTAGAATAAAAAAACATGACTATACGGCACATTATGTAAAACATAAATGGCAATTTAAGTGCAATTTTTTTTATATAAATAGCGTTTTAGAAAATATTAATTCTTTTTGATGTTGTTAAAGTAAGATTAAATTAACTCTTTACATTTATTATCATTAATAAATGATTATTTAATTGATCCAATATTTTTTATTGAAATATTAAACTAATTTGGGATAATAGTGTAATATTATTGGTGTTATTTTATATGAATGACTATTATCAATCAAAAGCTACAGCTGTGGATCACATGACGTATTAAAACGTGAAATCAAATATATTAGATTTTCTAGCTCTCCGATAAGATTCATTTTAAAATTGGATTGAACATTCTCCAAATACTTTCAGGGATTCTAGAATGAATGATATTCCCCTAAAATGCCAAGAAATAAATGGTCACTTAATCTTAACCTCATAGCTCTGAAATTCCCCAAATATGTCACTCACCTTGTCCTAAAAAGCCGCAGAACAAGACGAGGGCTGCAAGTTTGGAGACGACGGTACCCATGTAATTCATCTTGGCGTTTGAAACACTTCGGCTGTCCTCACTAACCAGGAGTCTCCTCTATATTCGATCAGGAGCCGGATCGGAGTTCCGGTCGCTACAGTCTGTCTGAATGAAAGGTTTTCTTCTCATAGAGTCTTGTCACTTGTGTATAATATTATTACGTTTCGCGGAATCTCCGCCTAGCAGTAGCGCGTCTGGAAGATAGTAGCGACATGGAAGCCGCCAACAAGTCAGACTGCAAATTAAGAAGCGGCCGCCGGTGAAGTTGACCAAGGGATTGGATAGATTTTTATTTTTGTAACTAGACCTTAGCATGATTGGATGTGAAGGAACATGTGTGTTGGGAAAAAAAACCCTTTCGTATTGTGTTTTTCAAAAAGGAAATACTTGCTTTGTTCGGAAGTGATGGGAGAGGATTGGGTGGGGGGGTCTGGTTACCATGGGCCAGTAGTAGGTGTTTAGTAGGTGTTTAGTAGGTGTTCACCCAAAGTGGTTGCGTAATTGAGAGCGTTGTGACAAAAATATGTTAACCCTCATAGATTTAGATGGGATATATTCACTGTTTAAATTTCTATAAAATCCGTAAGACCAACCATATAAAATGAATAAAATATTTGTCAACATTAGCTATATTAAAAAGTCTTGACTGAATATTAAACGACGTTTCATGACCCCCTGAAATAGAAAAAGTTGTTTTTGGGCTGCCATCTGTCTGTCTATATCTCGGACTAGAGCCAAAACCATTTTACGGATCGGCTTAGAACATGGTATCTAGGGTTTTAATAATTTCCCTCCCGATGGGTTAGTTTACTGAAGGGCAAAAAGAGAAATAAAATTGATTTCTCAAATTCCACTTGAACGATTTTTATTAAATTTTGTATCCAAGCATTGTTTAATGCTACAGACAAGATGGCAGTCTTTATTTTACTTATTCAGCGCCGCGTCTTACTAGCCAACCGAGTTATACGCTTAAGTATTAATTTATGCTACTGGGTTAGGAATTGGGAAGATTAATATTTGAGGAAGTGAGCCGGCATTTTAGTGGAGGCATAGTGGAAAACCATTTTGGAAAAACCACCCTCATTTCACCCAACCGAGATTTGAACCTCAATCTCCCCGTTCTCGGTGGTCTAGCTAACACGAAACTAGTGCGTTAGCCAACTACGTCATCAAGGTGGAGGTGGCAATTCTTGTTTTTTCCATGAAAATGACTCTAGGGGTAGTTTAAATAAGCAACAATTTCCAATTCTGATCATGAACCCGCAAATATTTGAGATAAGAAATAACTCATTTTAAATTTGTAGTACTGGTTAAATAAAACATGTTTTAACCTGAAATATATTTTTACTAGACCAATAATTCCTGAGCTATGAGCAAACATATATCTTTTTTATGGAATACTTAGAAATATGAAATTGATGTTTATGCTTTTTTTAATAGTTATGTTCTTCTTTTTTTCAATTCTTCTCTAACAGTGTATATTATTTATTACATTTTTGCTCTTTGGTGTGGTGTTTCTGCAACAATTTATAAAATGTCGTTTTATACATTTTAAGAGATTTTGGTAAATGTCTCTATTTTGAAATTAAAGAAAGAGAAAGTCTATGTGGTGACCATTTATTTAATAAAATGAGGGTTAGGCCCTATCGTGTTTAAGCCCCAACCCCCTTTATTTTCACCATAAGCCTGAGATAAGGCTGTTATTGGTTAATAGCAGGACCAGAGGGGTAAATGATTTTTGAATTTTCCTTTTTAATTGTTTTTACTATAGGTCTACTTAGAGTGGGTAAGCTAGCCCCAGTTTGTAACAACAGGTCACAAGACAAAGTTGTCCTAGTCAACCGTTTGACTCAATTGGACGTTTAGGTATGTCTCACAAAGGAAGTGTCGATTACAAATTGTAGGCCTAATATGTAACAATGGCTTATATTTTAAAGTTTCAACTAAGACTGCGCACTCCGTCAGAAAGTAAGTATCAGTGTATGTAGTTTTATACGTACTTCAACCAGTGATTTATTTCCGAGATCTTGCTCATTCTTAGATATTTTTTTTGCACTTATGTTTAGATATACATGATATAGAAACTTCAGGCAACATTCCTATTCAGAAATAAAAATCAGATGTTACTAAATTATTGTAAAAATTAGTTGGTTTACAATAATGTTGGCAGTAGATCAGCTATTCGTGGTTACTTGTGACATAAGAATATTTTTTTTCACTGTCAACTTCATTAGTTATGTTGTGTTGTTAAATCTACACTGTTATTAAAATTAATAATATGGTGAATTTAAGTGATGAAAACTTGTGACTGTGTAATTATTTTGCACATTTATATTTTACTGTACATTTTGATTTTACTTACTCCAGACATTTATTTCAATGCTGTACATTTTGAGTCATATAAACTGTTGTCTAATAAGTAGACATAATAGAGAGGGAAAATCTAACTACGTATTTAACATTTTATAATCGTATTTAAATAAATCTGTCAATCCAAATTTCGAATATTGGTCCTAATGAATACAAAAAGTTATAAAATTAAAATTATATTGTTACCATATATAATTATTATTACATTATAAGATTTTACTTTGAAACTGGAGTCTGTATATCTTACAGACTTCAAATATGACTACTCCACCCTGATAATTATGCAAATGAGTTAGGGTTGATGAAGTTTGAATTTAGATTAAGTGTAGCCACATTTGCGTTGATGGGAGTGGAAAATCATTGATTAAAAACCACCCTCAGTCAACCGACTGGGATTTGAACCCCACTCACCCTATTATCAGCAATGTAGTCTATTGATATATGACGCCTTATACCATGCGGCCACCAAACCAAGGGCCTGCTATCTTAAAACATCCATGACAACGTTGTATAAAAACCCCTAAAACCCTATATAAATGTATATTCCCATCCCATGTAGTTTCGCTTTTATTGTTTCAGAAATGGAATATTAGGTTCTTTAGCTGTGGTTAGTTAATAATTTATAACATGTAAGCGAGTATCTAGAACCTAAATATTTTCAAAATGTGTTTTAGTGTTCTCTAGTTTTATATCTCTATATACTGTAAGTCTAGGTTTTAATTTAATTGTGTTGGGTATACAACTATTTGGCTTTGTTTTTATAACTATTTTTGTCTAATACAATAATCGTATCAGCATTGAGTTTATATGTCAAAGGTTTTTGTGTATATTATGAATACTTATATTCTTTGGCTGTATTTTTTATCGTAATAAACTCTTTTTATACAAAAAAGAAGGAAAGCGTTCTAGACACAAAGTAACTTTAATAGTCATTAAAAAAAAAGTTCCATCCGATCTAAATTGGACTACACATTATGCTCGTTCGCATTATTTTAGTTTATTTAAGTTTAAAACAAGCATAAGCTAATAATTTTACTTACCACCTTCAAAACTCTCCTGCAAATGTTTTTCACGGCAATTTTTCAGAAATAGCTAGCTAAGGCAGCTTTGTATCAACCTCAAACGAACTGATTTGACACCTCATAGCACGATGTAACCTTATCCACAATCCATTCACTCACTATCTCTAAGTAAACATATAAAGTCATCTCTAAAGAAAACACACACACATGGACACATACATCGTGAAACGCTTGTGTTTGGAGTGTGGAGTCTTCAAAACTCTAGGCTCTAGTGAATGGTTGAAAACCACAGGTAGGAAGAAGCTCTGAGGGAAACAAAAAAAAAACAGAAAAGAAGATAGAATTTCCCCCTCCTGTCTTCAAACAGTTTCACTGTGTGTAATTCTCTTTCAACCTAAACTGTTACCACCCCCCTTTCTTTCTCGGTCAGACTCCTCCATTACGTTTCTACAGGTGCAGGATAAAAGCTTCACCTGCTGATAGTCATTTTGTCCTGCTAGCGAGAGATTTAAGTTAAGTATAACACTTCCACTGTAAACTCAAAACTTTTACCACTACGGTAAGCTCCCTCTTATCCAAGCGGTAGCAAAATGACAGTCCAGTTTAGAAGGGAATGACATTTATTGTCAGAAGGAAACGTTATTAAAACAATTTTCATTTACACTATCTTCACTAATATTATAAAAAGGAAAGATTTGATTTTTTGTGTTTTTGTTTGCAATGGATAAACTCTAAAATTACTGGACCGATTTTAAAAATTCTTTCACCAATATTAAGCTACATTATCTGCGAGTAACATAGGCTATATTTTATTTTGAAAATTTAATTTATTTCTCATAAAAATTTCGATAGTTTTACACACAGTATAAAAAATTGTCTAAAAATATACTTTCTCCACGTGCGCTGCAAAAACTATTGGTATTACATAGAAAAAATACTATACATATTGAACGTTCTCACTAATGTGAACAAAAAAGTCCGCGAGACAATATATGTAATTATTATGGTTATGTTACAATAAACGTTTTTTGTTGAAATTAGTCAACTAAAACACGGATGCGAACAAAAAGTGATTATATCCGTATCATGATATGAATTTATCCAAATCAATTAGTTAATCAAAACCTTGATCTCCCCGTCATCGGCAGTCCAGTCTACTGCAAGAGCGTTGTATTAGACCAGGCAACCACTGAAGCGGGTGAGATGGGTAGCTAGTCTAGTTATACGTAAATTCATATGTAACTTGCAGATGTTCCTTTACATAGAAAATATCAACATATCCATGAAATAATAGTAGTCATAAAGTAGGTAAAATGTTATCAATGCTAACAGCAACAAAATATATCTGTAATTTCTAAAATTTCTTCTCTGCACAATCCTAGTATTAATTAATACTAGCTACTGTGTTACCTAAATAAGGTATAGTCTCGTTAATCCGAATTAATTAGAACTGTAGCGAAAATTCTGATTAAGTGGGAGAGTACGGCAAGGTTTCCGGAGGAGGCAGTCTATTTTCACAAGTTTCAAATCACAGTTCTAATTAGTTTTATAAAATCTGCATTTATTTAACTGATGTAGAGTACATATGTGCTGTAGTTCTACATTTGCAGTATATCTTTATACAATATTGACATTTTTTGCTACAGGTACAGGAAAACATTTTCTTTGTCAAACTGTGATACTCTTGTGATACTCTCTCCTATATATTTTTGTAACAATGAATATAAGTAATTTTCTTCTATCTTATTTAGACACTAGCTATTTAGCTATTTAGCTATTTAGCTACTAGACAAATACCATGTATTTTATGAATTGCGTTCGTTTGTGCACTCAGCTTATGGGCTAATTAATATTTTGTTTTAAAAGTTGTTTTTAAAATGTATTGTTTTTGGATTCGGATTGTTATTTCAATTTCAATTTTCTTTATTATAGTGTTGGCCAACAATCGTGAGACCTATGACAGGCCAGCACTGAAAAGTACACAATTAACTTACAAATATGTTTAATTACATGAGAAAATATGATAAACAATCATAGCTAAATAATTAATGATGAATAATTATGAAAAAATAGAAAATAATAATGATAAGAATAGAAAAGATGGTTATCTTGATATTGTAAAAGAATCAATTATATAAAGAGCACAGCCGGATGTAGAATATCCTAATTTCTATATAGTTTTGATATTTGTCTGTCCGTATGAGTTATTAGAAAACTTCTAAACGTCCTAGAAATCTTATGAATATATTCTCTAGAAAAGTCCTACAAACGAGAATTTAATTTGGTGAATTCCAAATAGCGGATCGAATTTTTTGTCTTAAATTTAGTTATTTTTTCGGTCATTTTAAGCCATTGCTTGTGAATTAGATTTTGGTTAATTTTGTTTCTTGCTACTAAATCAACAGGAGAAATTATATTTGTTGTGAGGGTACTTACTTAATAGAATGTTTCTTTTTTAAATTGACCTTGTTTTTGTTTCTTTGATGGAACATCTATTCATATAATAAAACTCTAATAAGGGCCCTACAGACGATCCAATCTGGTTGACCCGACAGTAGGCCTGACCAAATCAGGTGTTATCTACAGACGACATGACTTAGTGCCTGATTTTATCAAGTCTTTTCTCTCTAAAATACACACGCATCATTCCTCCTATATTAACCAAACACTAAAAAGTTGGCATCGTGCTAATAGCATTGTTAGGGACTAATATCAGAAAAATAAAAAAAGGTGGCCCAAAGAATGGCTAATTGAACGGAAAAAATTCAGTCAAATGATGTTACTACATACACAACAGGCCTACTACTCGCGTCCGTATTTGTAGTACAACTGACACGCAGAATCGCCCGACGGCGACGGCGTCGGACGGTCGTGCGGTTGGATGTGCTGGCCACCCGACATCACCCGACATGAAGTAGAAGTTTTTATCGGGCGACACACCTACATACGACCCGATATTGAAGCTGAACTGACCAAATCGGCCCGACCACCTGAACAAATCGTGTCGTCTGTATAGCCCTTTAGTTTTGTATGCGCGTTCTCATTTTGTGTCCTTTTCCTTTTTTCTGCGTAGTATAAGCAATAAGAATACTAAACAACCCATTTTAAGAATGTTTGTTCTTCAGTTTGTTTGTTGCCGATAAGCTCAACCACTTTTCATCGGATTGAGACGGGATTTCTTCTGTTACCCTACTTATTTTTCAGAGAACTATGTTAAGTTATATAAATCGCGTTAGTTCATCAGCGAGCGAGGTATGTCGAAAAAAAAAATCAAACCTGTTTAAGCAGTGAACATTCATCGCGGCTGGTATTGCGGGTACAGAAGAGGGAAAATAATGGGAATAACTCTGTGTTTAATTAAGAATTTTCGTATGTACTTAAGACACTGCTTTCGAATAAGGTTCATTCTTTTCTAGCATTTGAAGTTGTCGAATGTGCTGCTGAATTATTTAGTGCGAGTGAAGCCGTGGGAAAGTGTTAGTAAATAAATAAAGGGCACGTTTTACTCTTAAACACTTTAATAATATAGTAAAAAAAATATTTTTATTTTTATTATTAAATTTTAAATTTAATTCCAAATATATATATAATTCTGCATTTAAATGTTTTCCCATTTGAGGGTATAGCACAAACCAACTTCTATATGTATAGTTTAATCCTGTTGGGAAGGATATTGTATTTGACAGTTACAAAATTTACTAAACCTACCCTCATCTAGGGTCTATTCATACGTCCAGTTGTGTGAATCGCAGCTCTAACTCTTATAGATAGTATAATTCCTTTAAATAATACTGAAATGATGGTGTAATATTTTCAATGTTGAGATAAAAAAAAGTTTGTCTTTCCTATAAGGTCCTTTTAACCAAAATCCTACTATACATGAACGCACAAGTTGGAATGTTGTTTGCGACGCACGACTAGTTCTTATTTCGCCCAAAGGTTCGGTAAAATTTGACCCTGACTTTGTGTTTCCATGGGAATGTTTGTGATACGTTCAGTTCTTATACAAACATTTGCCAATCGCGGGGAAAGTTTTCATTTAACTTTGGGTTTTAAAGGTTTCAAAAGGTAATGCAATAGAATTCCCCCTTTAGAAAAAAAAAAAAAGAGCTTCAAATTAAAACCATTAGTTTGAACCATACCTTGTTGAGCTATAACATTATTGCTAAACACAAATTGAAATTACCACTTTACATATATTTATTTTCTAATCTCATAATTGTGTATAGTATTTAATCAACATTAATAATTAGTAAACAATGAAAACCATTAAAAAATATTGTTTTTACGCTAAAGAAAATTGAAAAAACTATTATATATTTAATACCAGTTAAAATCCAGAGTCCTTGGACCATAAGGTAACATTAATGGTCCCGCGAATTAAACATTAGTTTTTCCAGTCTAGCTCACTGGGGAATGGGACTTTGGGGTTCGAATCCCTTCTGGATGTAGTGTGTGTGTCTTTCATTAAATAGTTTCCCATTCTTACTCCAAGTAAACGCTGGTACAGTTCCACTAAAAAAACTTTCACCATCTCCATACTAATAATTTAATTAAAGCTATATCTGGATAGGCCATTAGGTTGTAAGACGTGCTAAATAAAAAACAATTATTTGGTCACTTAGAGAACGGGAAAAAAATGTCCAATTTCCTTTGAGTTATTGTTGAATTGTTCACATTATATAATCAAGTAGCAGAAATGGCGTAGACTACTCCAATAAGTAAACAAAAGTGTAGTAATATTCGCTTTTATATCAATATCTTTAATAAGAACAGGAGAACCACCACGGTTGGCGTGCTTGAATTTGCGTCTTAAATTTAGGAATGTTTTAGTTATTTTATGTTTTTGCGTGTAAATTGTGCGTATTTAGTGTTGTTTCTTTAATCTTTACTTCAAATTATTTATTTTGGTGTTTATTGCAACAAGAATTTTTAGTATGCTTGTATTTTCTCCTTAAATTTTGGTATTTTTTTTCAGTTATTTTATCGATTGGTGTATAAATTAGATTAATTTGGTTTTATTTCTTTGATAGTAAATCCCAAATTTTTCTTTTGTTGTTCATTGAACTAATGTATTCACGTAGAGAGCCACTGTTAACGTGCTTGGATAGGCTATACATATTAAATTTAGGTATGTTTTAAGACATTTCGTGATGTTGCTTGTGAATTAAGATTATTTTGTTTTGTTTCCTGGTATTAAGCCATAAGCACAATTTTATTTGGTCTGGTAGAGCGCTTACTTTAGAATACTTCTGTCAATTTATTTCATTTTTGTGTCTTAGCTCGCGAATTTATTAGTAATGAAACTCTGAGGTTTGTATGCCCATTCGACTTTTTGTGGTTATTTTATTTTTTCTGGGTAGTAAGTTATAAACGATAAGACTACCAAATAATCCATTTTAGAATATTTATTTGATTGTTTTTTGCTAATAAACTCTAAATGTACTTATCGGATCGAGATTGGACTTCTTCTTTAGTATTCATTATTTTTCAGGTAATATAGTAAGCCTCATACCATCACGCCATCTCAACAGAGAAGGAAGTAGTGTTGCAAAAACTGGGCGTACGCAGTGAACTTACGTCGCGGCAGGTATTGTAACTTGCAAGTACATAGAATGACATGGAATTTGAGCTTGGTTGTAAAGGTGGACGGGCTCTCAGCTTAGTTTCATTTTTACTTCCTCACTATCTTACAGGTAGAGAAAGTATTGTGATCGTCAAAATAGTCAAACTCAAGATTTTGATGATTCTCAATGTTTCATTACCCCCCGAATCCTAAAAAGTGGTATTTCCAATGACGTATCCCTGTGTATCTGTTTAAACTTAGTAGTTTAATAAAGGGCGAAAAGAGAACAAATTGATTTTCTCAAAATAGACACTAACAATTTTGATTAAAATACGTATCTAGGCGTTGATTACGATTATAAACAAACGGGATATTTTCATTTTCCCATGAAAATGACTTTTATGGTACTTTACAGAAACGGAAATTTCCGTATCTCCGCAACTATTTGAGATACTAAATAACTTTTTATTGCAAAATATTAGTACTATTAAAAATAAAAACATGTATATGAAATATATTTTTATTAAACCAACAGTTTCTGAGATATTATCAAATATATTAATATAACTTTATGAGCTTTAGTTGTAAAGAGATACTACTTAACTTTTAATGCAATAATTCTCCAATGTCATAGAGTAATTAAATATAAGTATGTCTCTCAAAAACGTTATGTTATTTTTGACATCTTAGGATAAATGTTTGTAAAACAATTATCTCTCCCCAGTTTAGATCTAGTAAATTCCTGGAAAACGTTGATTTTATTATTATTATTATTACCACCGCGCCTCACTACCCACTCCAGTTATATACACTTACGCTAATGTGTAATGGAAGGGTGATTGTGAGATGAAATGGAAGACCTACAGTTTAGAGTGGAATCCGAACCACGGTGGAGGCCTGGAATTCCACACATTCACAAGTTATGATTAATACACGTCTTGTCAGAGGTGAAGGAAGTGTTTGGTAATCAGATAAATCTGTGTTAGGACCGAGAATTGAGCCCCGGGCCTTCAGCATAGAAGTCTAACACCTTGCCTCTAGATCACCAGGTCACCGAAAACCTTGATTTCCTTGACAACAAAGAAGCATGATACACTTGTGATACCAAACGCACATCAGCGCCAGAAAATTGTATACGGGTGAACGTAAAATACCTTCCAGAAACTGGACTGTATGGTTTAGTACATTATCACAATAAATTTAAGTACATCTAGGAAGCAACCTTCCACATTCCATCCAGGCGGAAATATCGTGGCTATAATCTGTCAGTCAATGGGACACAGCCGTTCAAACAGGTGACGACTAGGATGACGGCGTGCAGAATTTTTCATCCTCCAAAGACTTATGTTTTTTTATGACAAGTATGAGCGGAAGGTACATGTCATCCGGGAGCTCCTGTCACCCGTATGTAGACTATTTGCCACTCTGCTGGCGCAGAACGATGCTCAGGGTACACCATAGGAGGTTGGCTACACGTCGCACCCTCAATGAGTTGATGTGATCATAGTTATTATATAGTTGGTGACCTGGTGGTATAGGGGTAAGGTGTCATACTTCTATGCTGGCGGCCGGGGTTCAATCCTCGGTCCCGGCAAAGATTTATCTGATTACCAAACCCTTCCTTCACCTCTGACAAGACATCTTGTGATTGTGAGGAATTCCAGGCCTCCACCGTGGTTCGGAATCCAGGTTAAACTGTAGGTCCTTCATTTAATCTCACAATTACCCTACCATTACACATTAGCGTAAGTGCGTATAACTCGAACGGGTAGTAAGACACGGTGCTAATAATAATAATATTATATAGTTGTGAAGCACCTGTGAGTCTTAACATTCCCCTTAAGGGTAACATACCAAAGAAACTAGCCGGGAATCAAGCTCATGGTCCCTAGGATCGTAGCCAGGTTCACTGACCACTAAGCCACGGAGCCGTTTAGCGTTTAGGTGCTGTCGGGATATACATTCTGTGGTACTCTGCTAAACTCCGGTGTATCACCTGCATATCACAATCACAGACGCTTTGATACTACCAGTCGGGTCATATTTGATCTACCTGCTACGTTCGCGATTTCATTTATTAATGGTAGATGTGTGTTGCTTACCTGCTGCTGTGCCAGTTCATACAATGAGATGCAATGGCCACTGGATCACCGCTGCCTCCGTGTCACTTAAATAATAACTGTTAACAATACAAAAGCGATTGACGAAGTTATAAGGGCTTTTTATCTCGGGGAATTTACAGTAGAGCTTGCCTATAGCTAAGTTATTTGCCTCATTTGACTTGGAGTGTAAGTTGTGAGTTATAGGGTTGGTTAGGGTCCTAATTGTACATGTTTTGATTTAATTATCAAGGCCCATAGTGGCATTTTCTGTTCACCATGTGGACATCTTATAGAAAGACTATTTGCAGATAAACGTAATCCCTAGAATATAACCAGGATTCCAACCAAGAACGTTTAACCAACGTCCCTCCATATATAGGTTGATTTTGGTAGGAAGAACAGTAGACGTTAGTTACTAAAGTTACTAAAACAATGTTAATATATTCATACATCAAGTCATGTTATCTGCAGTTGACCCTTTTGATAGATATTATCAATACCTATAAAATAACACAAATAAAATATTAAAATGTTATCAATATTGGTAGCAAATATCTAAATTTGAATTTCCTCTACTGTTCTTCCAACCAAAATCAAGGTATAGTCGTCTTCCTATATGAAGAACCTTATTTCGAATGTTTAAAAAATTAATAGTTGTTCCATTTATGAATGAACATTTCTGTGTGTCTGTTGACAGATTTTAATATTTTACACAGCTGTAAAATAGATGTAGTGATATTTAAAAAATCGTTTACCATACTGCAATCAGTGGTGGACCCAGTAATTAATATTGAGGTAGATTTAATGTATATGATTTATTACTTATGTACCTTTTTATAAATTGGGAAGTTCATGTACAATTTTAAGGTTTATAATGGTATAGCTTTTACACTTCGTAAACCTGGTCGTAAAATGTAAGTTGTATATTTGACTCATTCTCAATGTTCTATTTTTTGGCCGTGTGTAAGGATCATAACTATCCGCTTTACGCCTTATCTACCGCTTTGATTTTCTCCGTTTTATGAAAAATTGTGCGATTTATACACGTATTTATTTTCTAAAGTGTTTCGATTCCTACTTCATCACTCATCGCTACCCCTACCTGTATAAATCTTGTTCCCACTTGAATAAAGTTTATGTTAACATAAGAATACAAGCCACTACTGGAGGACAATGACCAGAGAGAAGCCTAATATAACACCTTGCTGAAAGTGTTTTTATGTGTTTTAAATATAAGAAAAGGCGTAGCCTTAACTTCACCGATATAAAGAAAACAATGTTATTATTACTATTATATCTTAGACTTCGTGGGAAATAAATTGTTTAGCATAAATTAAATAAATGTGTAAATAATAGATTTATATTATTTTGTCCTTAACTATCTAATTGTAATGAGAGCTAGATTTAAGTATTCCTATGACAGGTTGAGAAACAGTATCGCTCAACCCCCAAATTTAACCTTAAATTGGAAGAAGGATGGAAGGTCGAACAAAATAAACGGTGAAAAGGTGAATTAAGAATAAACAAATTCACCACTTGTCCCTCTTTCACCCCCTAACCCGTTCCCAAATACTTCTCCTACCACCTTCCCATGAGGCGTGACACTGACTACATTAATTCTCAAAATGCTCTATATGATTCTTCCTTGAACGGTTTGAGAAATAAAAGTCCCTCAGACAAGTTGACGTGAGTCTATGGGATCTTACCCATCATTGAACTTTTTGAACTAAAAAATAGGTCACTGACAAACTTTAAAAAGGGTCATAAATAAACGTACACATTCCACCAGTAACATTTTGGTAAGCTCCATGAAAACACAAACATCAATCGTTCATCAATATTTTATTGAAAGCCACAACTGAGAACAAGTGAACAAACAGGTTTTCGTTGGACACATCATCAACACCGTCTATAACAAGGATATTTCAACGCTTGGAAGTGGGGGGTGGAGGAGTGATTGGGGTGTGGGTTCTCGTCGGAGTCATCTTAGGAGGAGGAAGGAGCCTGATGCCGCGAGGGGGTGGAACGGGAGCGTCGGCCACTTTCAGATCGACGCGAACCTGTCTCTTCTTCGACGTCTTCGTCGATCAAATTCTCCTCGTCGTCTTCGTTTGGATCTTGATCAAGGCGAGGTGAGTAGCCCTCGTGTCTCCGAAAATTGGGTATGTCTGACGAAGAATAAATAATTAAAACAGCTATTTTAAATTTGGTTTTCACCCTGTGGGTAAATGGGCTAAGTGTCAGGCTAAACTAAAATAGTTTGACAGTGATGGAAAAGTTTGGGTTCGAATCCAGGTCAGACACACTGAGGATTTTTTTAAAAACTAAATGGTTTCCTAGATTTGCCTCCATGAATAATGGATATATTTACACTTAAATTTTACATATTTAATATCCCATTAGTGTGATTAAATTGGTATAGCCAGGACGGATTAAAACAAAGTTGACGTATACCTGTGAGTAAATTTAGTTGCACCGCTTCTTGTTCGGGCCACACTCACTTAACTACATTAATAAGTTAGACGATAGGGATTTTATAGGAAGTATACCCGAATTGGCATGTACGAATAATGTTTTAAAAAACACCCTTAATACACCCATCTAGAATTTGGACCCTAACCTTTACGCTACTGATAAACCAGACTAAGGTCTGTTCATGATAGATTTTTACTTGGATGACAGTTCAAAAATCAAATGTTTAGATTTTGGGTTGCTAACACTTGTAAAATATCACTATTTTATTATAAATGTTAAATTTTTATAATTTCATGTTATATTTTACATTTATAATAATATAAAATTAAGTTTTATCACAATTTTTCATTACTTTTAATAATTTCTTTTTACCTAATCTGAAAAAACAATTTAAACATAATTTAAAGTACTTATTCTTCGTTTTGGAATGTTATCTATGATGTGTAATATAGTGAATACATTAATACCTTTTTAATACAGGCATCGTATTTTCTTGGAAAAGAAAAGATACTTGTAATTTTTTTTATTTTATAAATTATTTAATGATAATTTTATCGTGTTTTGAAATCTTGAACTGAAAAAAAATATTGTTATCCCCTGCATCGGTTCATCATTGTAAAGCTATTGTTTGCATCACGATCAATCCCATGATGGTTTTAATTCGTCGGTCGCCATTTTAAAGATACATTTGTTAGACCTTTTGTGGAAGTGCTGTGAATAACAATTTTTTTAAGTGGAATAAAACGATAAATAAGCTTTGTGCCTGACCTCAAATAAATATAAATAATTTTGGTCTAAACTACTGTGGTTAGCTAACACATTTATACAATAACATATGTTTTCATTACAGTTATCCAAAATAACAGATGTCAGCTGTTGGTATGGGGATATATTAAGGCCTATTTCTAGTAACTTTTTGAGCTGTCATCCAAGCAAACTAAGGTCGTGAATGTACTATAGATGAGATTGGTATGTAGTCCACGTGATCACCACCTGTTCTGTCCAATTGTCAAAGGATACGTACCTTTTATACATTAAGAGTTTTCTTATTAGTGAAGTTTGTTTTTAAATACAAATTTCGGATATATTTGGTTATGTCTACCTTTTGTTTGTAAAAATATTTCCTATAAACATAATATTTGCTTACGATTTTGAGTTTAAATTTCCTTATAAATTGGTAATTTGTACTATTTTTTTTCTAATTTAGTTTATAAATAAATACAAATATAAAATACAAACATAGTGTATTACTACCTGTTAAAGCTATACACATATATGATAATTACTCTAACAGGCTTGCGATGAGGAAGGCAGCACTTTAGAGGCAATCTACCCGCATTTGCGTGTAAGGAGAGGGGGAAACCATTTAGTAAAGATCATCCTCACTAGACCAGACCGGGATTCAAACTCCGATTTCCCCGTCTTCAGAAGACCAAACTAACTCGAGAGTTGTGCCTTGACTTTTACAAAGGGTCGGCAACCAGTTGATTTTGTGATAATTTTCAGTCGATATTGTATGGAAACTACATCGACATTAAATATCGATCTTTTGAGTCTTTTAAACTAGCAAATATATAAAGTACTTTCAAAATAAATATTATTTGAGTGTAACCATAAATTACCATATCGGTCACAATCGGTAGTTTTAATTTAATTTTAAATTTAAATAGCTTGTCTAAACACGTATCCGACACCTTAGCACAGTCGATAGCGTGTTTGACTAATGAGCTAAGGGACCCGGACTCGATTCCCGGCATGGGCAAAAAAAATTTATCATTGGTTAAATGTAGGTTTAATCTTTCACATTGTTTAATTAATGGCTGGGGACTAGATGTTGTGCCTGTCCTAGTCCTAAATTAGATAATAAGACATTTGAAACTACGACCGGCCTAGCAAGCCAGTAGTAGAAAATATATGGCTTGACTAAAAAGTGACCCAGTACACAGGCTGGAAACAGCAATGGATGTAAAGTAAAAAGTACATTTTATGTATAATTTATATTTATTTCTAAATAGGTGGGGACATATATATTTCAGGAAGGTGCTGAGTGTTTTAATTAAAAAAATTAATATCTATATATTTGTTTAATTAAAAAAGTTTATATATATAAATATATACAAAGAAAAGTCCTGACTCACTGATTGACTCATCAACGCCTAGCCTAAAACCTTCGACCTAGAAAGCCGAAATTTTGCACAAAGGTTCCCTTTATGATGTGGAAATTCTTACAGGATAGGGAATAAAGAGGATTTATATTTTCACTTAAAAAGTTTTCTTATTTCCGTAACTATAATTATTAGAGACTTCAAATTTGGCATGTAAGTAGTTAATTATAATCACTAATAACCATTTTCAGGATTTTCCGAAATCCCCACGGGATAGGGAATAAAGAGGATTTATATGATTACTACACCACAGTGGATAATGGGCAGCGTGGGTGAGGGGGGAAATATATAATCCTTATATCACAGTGGGTCATGGGCACCGCCGTGCGGGACTGCTAGTAAGATATATATATATATATATATATATAGAGAGAGAGAGAGAGAGAGAGAGACAAAAAATAATAATCAAAAGTATAATAGAGAAACGTTGGGTGATCACGGGAACTTGGATAAGTTAGTAATTCAAGCGTGGCCCAAAAAGTTGCCACCCTCAGTCAATGAAGCGGGTATCGTGGAATTTGACCAAAACCTTTTCTCTACATTTAAAAAGATTATGTTAAAATACCACCATGACTAAGAAAATTATTAAAGAACTGTTTTGATTACCATGTGTGGAAAATTTAAACTCTACTGAAACGATATATATTTACTTTCTCTCGACACTTCAGAGAAAAAGTAGTTTTTGTCCAAAAAAAAATCGAACTTGAGTTTTTGATAAATGTCAACGATCCCCTTGATACCAGAATAGTTATTTTCGCAATGTCGTATACCTGTCTGTCCCTCAGAGTAAGTAACAGTGTATATTATTTCATTTATGATCTTTGGTATAATGTTTCTACAATAATATATAGACTTAATATCTATTTTCACAAATCTTATGAGTTTTTTTGATTAAATGTCTATTTTAAGATAAAAGAGGGAGAAAGTATGTGCGGCTCACCGTACAAGTTATTTTTTACTTCTTCCCCGCAAAAATAGTTTTATTTTAAATTCTGCAAAGACAAGGACCTTAACTGACACTCTTCCTACTTTTACCTTGTTTGATGGTTCGAGTCGGTGGTACTTAAGAGTAATAATAAACATAATTACCACAAGGAAATAATAAGCATATGTTGAATGTGCATCTCACCTCTGAGAGCAACAAGGGCCCAAGGTGCGTCCGCCAGGTCCACGTTCCTCTTGTCTCTGCGACCTAGCCGGGGCCCGAACCACATGCCGCCCTTATCTCCGCTGCTGTCTCTCTTGTCCATACCGGTACCGCTCCTCACCGAGGGGGAGAAGAGGATATAGCCTCCTCCGCGTCCCACCCGCGGGAAGGGGATCAGACCTTGTCGCTTCACCTCTTGTAGCTCTGCGCACAAGGAACAAAGCTTATTAATCTTGTAAGATTGGGCCATATTTATTGTATTTGTACTTGTTGAATATCCAGCGCAGATATAGTTTCCGCGTGTGAGTCAGTTTCTTGAACACCAGTATTTAATAATGGCTCCTCCCTCTTTTTGTTCTTGATGGTTAGTTAGTCCGTCCTTGATTGACGGATGAATAAAAAAAAGATAGTTATATAGAGTCAACACTGCTGAAAACAAAGTCTACAAGAAAGAAGTAAGCAAATAACCGCGTGGCTTTAATCTGTTGGTTGAAAATGGCGAGGCTGGAAAGAAGTGAATTCAGTGTGCTGAAATGTTAAAAGATTTCAGAAGGGCTATAAGCTCTTGGTCGGCAAAATGTTAAAGTTGCAAGATGTGTTTACTTGATCGATAGTTGTTAAAGTGCGCAGACAAGTGTTTGGACTAAAACTATTAGCCTACATATAAAATTCAATATGTCTTTGGGAAAGATAAAATATGGTAAATTATACTCATTACATTAGGTCATCAATCTTTCGATTGGTTTGCAGCATATTTCCACTTTAACTTATCCTGGGCTAAAATTCTAATATATTTTGTACATTCTTTTGCCAAAGTCGTTTGCTATATAATTCATGTACTTCAGTCTTGGTCTGCCTCTTGAATTTATCCCTTCCACATCTTATTTAATTATTATCTTCTAATCTTCTTCAAACAATTGTATCTTGCCTTACATTTTAACTCTTTTTTTGCTGTATACCTTTCCTAAGATTTCTTTCTTCATTTGCTTTTATTAACACTTCTGTATTTTTTTTACCACCGCTATTGCATATATTACTTTGTCAAAATTTTACAGCACTACCCCGTTGCCTCAGCGATATTCAGGTCACTCATCAAGTACCTCCAAAATACACTAGGGTAGAATGTATTCAAAACTTTAAAAAAAAAAGGCATGAGAATACATTAATTCATTAATTAATATTCGGATAAAAAAATATAAAACATATGACTAGTATGATAATCCTGGAGAAGTTTCAAAGAAACAGATTTTTGCATTAGGTTAGAATAAGACTAATTTGTAGGAAAATAAGTGGTCGTTACTAAATTATGTTTGCATAACCTCGTACCTCTAAAGGTACGCCTTTCACAAGTTGGATACCACTGGCGGAGAGTCACCAATGGTCAAAGGACTTGAGTAAACTGATTCCCCGGAATGAACTGTTGATCTTTCTGAGAGCGGTAAATCGGGGCCCAGCCATCTAGCGTAGTTTAAATACATCAGAGTCGAAACTTTAGTTGGATTTTGGTAGAAATAAACTTTTAGAAAATACATATATGTTTTTTACGGGTGCCATTGATAAGGTTCTACTCTAAGCCCAACGATTTATCATTTGGTGTTATTTTATAGCTATGGATGATATCTATATCGAGAGGGATAGCTGCCGTTAATATTATCTGATGTATTAATAAGTGAAAGTAGATCTAGTAATTTTTATATTTTTCAGATAAGGTTTTGCTTGAGAAAATAGGACTGTACCAATTCTTCTTGGTCATCTGGTAGTCAGTTAACCCAAACATTAGAGGAAAAGAGGTCGAAGTTACCAACTCCATGGTAGGCGATAGCACTCTATCGTCTCAAACGTGATGCATCGCTAGTTTCCAGACATGTGAGGGTTTCATACAGTCGTATTAAAACAAGTGGTTTTTTTACCTGGTGATTCCAGAGACCAAGAGAGGCCGGGGCCTGAACGCCCGACCCTTGGGAAAGGAATAAGTCCAGCAGGCGAGCGTTTGCTCTTCAACCCGATGTTACCATTGCTTTCCTCACCTGTTGAGAAACAAATGTAGAGTCATTATTAACATTATAATTTACTCTAAAATTAGTAAGAGTAGACATTTGAGAAAAAAAAGGTAGGAGTTAGTAGGGCTTAGTTCCTCCCTTCCCCTACCTGGGTGAATAGATGGTTAGATCATTGAATGTATATATACTGTAGATATACAATCAACGGTTAGATCTCTCAAAAATGGGGGGTGGAGTGGAGGGGTTTGGGGTGTTCATAGGGCGGCTGGTGGTGTCCACATATACGTATAAAAACCTAAATTATTGTTTTTTTTAAATTTTACTAATTTTTTTCTACCGGTATGCCACTAGCCAAGTAATTTAATATTAATATTATTTTAATATTCACCTACAAGACCTATTCAGTAAAATCTCCTATAACACTATGATAACACTAAATGATATTATATCTTAATTATATAATAGTTAATAATATAGTGTTACCGCCCTCACATTACCCCCTCTCTCCATGTACCTGACTGATATTAAAAACTCAATCTCCCCGTCATGGGCAATCCGTTTTGTTTAAAACTTGTCACCTTAAACCGCATGACTCCCAATGAGGTTCCCTTTAAATATGGATATAATTGATGGTACGGATTTTAAAAGGGCATTAACTATATTTTGCTATCCACTTAAGTGGCCGACAGATCTAAGGCGTCACTCTCGTGTTGAACTGGCCTGTTGATGTTGGGGAGATCCAACTTCAAATCCCGGTCGGGTCTACTGAGAGTGGTTTTCCCTAAATGGTTTCCCACTCTCCTCCCATACAAATATGGGTAAATTACCTCTAAAATGCTTCCTTACTCATCCCTATCTCAATTAGAGTAATTATTATACATTCGTATAACCTGAACAGGTAGTAAGATGCGGCTACACCCTTAAGCCCCTCCAGTGAGTTTTTTTTTCAAGTGGATGTAAACTAAAGTAATTCCAGAGCCATTTTCTGATAGGTCTTACCGTTTAGCCACAAGGGACTTCCAAAGAAAGGTTAGCACCGACTTTAAAGTTGCTCCACCATTTTGAACGTTTTTCAGGGGTTAAAAATAAAAGTTTTTAACGTTTTGGAATTTTCCAGTCAGTTACAGGCTAGAAGCTATAAGTTTACTAAGTTTCATGTTTCTAGCTCATCTGGAAGTGGGTAAACATTAATGTCAGTGATTAAGTGTGTCAGCCATGTGGCTTTATAGTATAATAATTATGCTAACGATATAGGGATGAGGTAGGTAGTATTTTAGAAAAAATGAACCTTAATTTTCGTGAAGGTAAAATAGGACTACATTAAGGAAAAACGCCCGCAATACAGCTGACAGGGAATTGAACAATGATCTTCCTATTAGCAGCAAACCAATCTAACAGACGTGTTAAACCATGTTACAACCGATGCAGTGTGTCACTGATTAACTAAATAAATTAATGTTTTTTATAATATATGTTAATTAAATAAACATGTTTTAATCAACGTTTCTAAAATTCTTAGAAGTAAATTCTGGCAACAATGCATATCCTAATGGCTAGAGACAAGTATTTCTAACTCATTTTGACATGTTGACGTTAGTATCCAAACTGAGCGTAGGCTGGTTAAATAATTTCATATACAGTATTCTATCCCTTTCCCTATATAATTATATAACTACATTTCATAGAACTCATTTATCTATATTGTTAAATAACACGAACATATTATAAAAACATGATTATGGCATTAAGTAAGAACTCGAAATTTTCACTGCCACACTTGCAAATTATGTCAACTAGGTATTCAACTCGTAAGCTAATTCCATCCAGTCCACCTCACTACAACCTATCTCCTTCAGGTCCATTCTAATGTTATCCTCCCATCTGCATCTAGGTATTCTCAATGAGTTTGCCAGTCAATATCTTGAATGTGGTTCTAATTTCTTACACTAGAGCTGGATTCCTGCTCACAGTAACTTGCGAGATTTGATTACCATAACAATGTCTGATGAAGAGTACACGGTATGTAATTCATCATTATGTAACCTCCTTGACTTTCCATTATATTAATCCCTTTTTTGACCAAATATTTTTCCAAATACTTTAATTTCGACTACCCAAAAATTTTGTTCTCGTCATGTTAAGAGGTAACATTTCATATCTATAAAGAACAACTGGTAAAGTAAAACTATTGTTGTGTATATACAAAGTTTTACATTTCTTGATAACAGTCAAGTTGATAAACTTAGTGGCCGAGTAATATAATGCATATTTAGACTGTATTATTTTCCTAATTTACACTCTAATATTGTTATCACTTAGATTCTAAGTTTCTGAACTCTTTAACCCTACCAAATGACACAATGTTCGTAGTAATCTCTAAATTGTCGTCCCAATTTGTGTTCTCATAAAGAATCTACTATCCATAATCACTCGACAGGGAAGGCAGGTGGTGTCATGTTCGATTGAAGTTTCTACTTTATTACATTATTCCGTAGTCAAAGTTGTTCCCCAAGTGGCCACTTCTTTGCAAGGAACTTTGAATTCTCACCTCGTGGTTACATCTACCTTTTCAAAGGGTAACGCAATATTGCTGCCATCCCTTCACCAGAACTAACCCCTTAGCCACTAGCCCCTTAGTGTGCATCTAATTAAGGTTAGCTATAAATTCCTTAACTCAGTTATTAGTGTGGCTCTCTGCTGAACTAAACATCCAGGGTTCGCTTCCTGGCGTGGCCGAAAGCTTTGTCGTTGGTGAAATGGGCCTTTCCTCACCTTTTAAGTTTATTTATTAATTAAAATCTTATGTTTATAAGAAGCCCACTTTAGACCATCAACATTTATTTAAAATCACTCAAATTTGGAATTATAGAAACATGTCGAAGTTGATTTATTAATTATAAAGTTTATTTAAAATGTTATGAAATGCTTTTAAAAATACTTTCTTATAGATAGATTACTGTACCATTTATCTTTAAATAATTAATCAAACGGACTAAAATGTAAATACAATATTTTTTTAAATTATTTACCCGCTACTATGAGTTTTACTTTTAAAATAACGAGCTTCCTATGGAAATTAGACTGTATATAGGTGGGCTGAGAACCCGCTCCACCTAAAACTAACCTATCACAAAACAGAAACTACAACTAGGAACAGCCTGAGTTTTAGTTGCTAAAGTTATTAAAACCATTTTAATATATTCATATATCAAGTCGTGTTGTCTTTATATGTTACTTTTGATATTATATTTTATTTATTTATCACCGCGTCTTACTGAACTTTCGGGATATACGCTTAAGTACTAATTACGCTAATGGGATAGGAATTGGGAAGGTTGAATTTAGAGGAAGTGAACTCACATTCGCATAGAGGGAGAGTGGAAAAATATATAGGAAAAACCACTCCTAGTTCATCCGACCTAGATTTGAACCTTGATCTCCCCGTTTTTATTAGTCTAGCTCAACACGAAACTATGACGTTAGCTAACTACGCCAACGAGGCGAGTAATGGATATTATCAATACCTATAAAATTACACAAATAATATAATAGGATGTTATCAATATTGGTCCCAAGCAAATATGTTTGAATTTTCTCTATTGTTCTTCCAAACAAAATCAGGGTATACCTGTAAAGGTTATACGCATATATGTTAATTACTATAATGAGTTAAGGATGAAGAAGGTTGAATTTAGAGGAGGTGTACCCACATTCACGTGGAGGGAGAGTGTAAAACCATTATGGTAAAGCCACCGTCAGTACACACGACCGTAACTCGAACCCCGATATCCCTTTCATCGGCAGTCTAGTCTGTTGTGAGAGTGACGTCCTAGACCATGCGAACAAAGAAGCAGGTATAGGCTAGTAATAGTTAACTGTGAGGATCGGTCTGGTATATGTTCTAGAGTTAGGTTAAAATAAGATTTGTAAAAAGGGCTGTATTTGACAGTTACAAAAGTTACTAAAACTATTTTAATATATTCGTAAGTCAAATCTTGATATATCTGTTAATTTTACTTTCTCTTGGCATCTAAAAGAGAAAGTATTGTGATCGTAAAAAAATTCGAATTCGAGAATTTTATAAATGTCGACGTTTCATGACCCCTTGAAACCAAAATTGGTTTTCGCGATGCCATCTCTCTGTATATTCGGCTAGACCCGAAACCATCTAACCGATTGGGCTATAACTTGGTATCTGGGGTTTTCATAAGGTTCTCCCTAGGGGTTTTTGGACTTAGATGTCCTACTTTAAATTTAGGGGTAGTTAGTGAATGGCAAACAGAGAAAATATTGATTTCCTCGAAATTTGCTATAACGATTTTGATTAAATGTTATATCTAGACGGGTGACCTGACGGTCTAGGGGTAAGGTGGCAGACTTCTGTGCTGGCGGCCGGGGTTCAATCCTCGGTCCCGGCAAAGATTTATCTGATTACCAAACCCTTCCTTCACTTCTGACAAGACATCTTGTGAATGTGGGGAATGCCAGGCCTCCACCGTGGTTCGGATTCCACGTTAAACTGTAGCTCCTTCATTTTATCTCACAATCACCCTACCATTACACATTAGCGTAAGTACGTGTAACCCGAACGGGTAGTAAGACGTGCTAATAATAATAATAATATATCTAGACACTATTTATTACTATAAACCAGATGAAAATTCTCATTTTCTTATGAAAATGACTTTGAGGGTACTTTACATGCGATAAATGTTCCAATTTTTATAATCTCTCCGAAAATATTTGGGATACGAAATATTTGCTCACTTTAAAGTTGTAGTGCTATGAAAGATACAAATATTGTATATGAAATATATTTTTATAAAACCAATAGTTTCTGAGATAAAAGCAAATATATGTACTTTTTAATTCAGATGTTTGCAAATGAATTAGATTTTTATGCTCTTTGGTGTGCAAAGACATATCTTTTTACTCAATTTTTTTGTAACGGTATTTTTAGTTACTAGTTCCACAGAGTAAGTAACAGTGATTATTATTTCATTTATGATATTTAATGTAGAGTATCTACAATTATGTATAGATCTATTATTTAAGTCTGTGCGTTGTGACTAAATGTGATGTTGACTAAATCTTGTATAGTTAGTCCACGCTAACTTTGGCTTTCTCTAACATTCTAAAAATCGCTTAAAACAATTAGTTATTAATCTTCCTCGATTATATATAAGGACAAGAAAGGTTGAATTTAAGGAAGTGTAACCGCATTTGAGTGAAGGGAGAGTAGAAAATGATTTAGGAAAAACCTACTCTCAATACACCCGACCGAGATTCGAACCCCAATTTTAACGTCATCGACAGTCGGTCAACTAATAGAGTGACGCCTTAGACCATGCGGCCCCCGAAGTGGGCTATCAGAAGTTAATGACACTAATGGATTAAGAAAGAGCAGGGTAGAATTGAGAGGAAATTAATTGGCGTCGAGGTAGAGTGAAAACACATTTAGGAAAAACAATCCTAAATGCACCTTGACAGGATTTAAGTCCCGACCTCTCCATACATGACAAATCAGATTATACGAGTTCGACATTTAGTCGGCATGTCCACCGATGATGGAATGTTTCTAATTGTGTAATACGGTTTTCAGTAATCATTGTTTTATTACTCGTAGAAAATTAAACACCGATTTTCTGTTGTCTGATTCTTCCTATCACTAACAGCCCTAAATGTATAAGTAATTAAAACTATTAAAACTTAATCCTCATATCCCTAGCACCATAGCGGTCTTTAAAATAAAATTTCCAGTTTGTGGACTTCGTACAGTGCTTGGAAAGATTGCGTTCATTTGAACTACCTCTTTTTCTGGCAAACTTTGAGGGAACGCGTTCAAATTTAAACAAAGGACCTATTTTATAATTAAGTTGGTTTTATACAAGAACCAAAAACTTTTTTTACGTTTATTTTAAGTTATTTTGCACATAATCTGTTTCAAATCGTAACCTTAATTATTGTAAAACATTTTACATTTCCTAGAATGCATTCGAGACGGTATACAAGTTGTCACTGACAACTAAATGTTGCGTTAACAGTGTTGTTGAAGCATCTTATGTGATTTTTTTATTTTTATTAATCTAAATTATAATTTGGCAGTCAATAATGTTAAATATATTAATTAAAATTTGATTTATTGTGATAAGTGATAAATGAAACTAAAACATTTTTTTTTTTTGCATTAAATGGATGAATAAAAATATGTAAGAAAGATCTAAGACAATTTACGGGTAATTTTATATTTATAATCAAACTTTAAAATAAATGGTACGGCGCACCGCACAGACTTTCTCTCTTTCTATAAACTCGTAAGATTTCTGAACGGAATAATGTAAGAAGGCAAGATTGCCGTCAAGATTCATCAAAATTTCTGTTTTAAATCTTATATTTTTATTTTTAAAGAATTAATGTCCTCATTTGTATGTTTGGACCAATAAAAAATATTAATATTGGGTCCACAAGGGTCAACACTTCGTATTAAAATTTATATTTCCGGTTAAAATTTTAACATTTTATTAGGTGTTGCACATCTTCAAGTCATCGCATTGATATTTAATTATTCATTTATACATTTTGACCAATAAAAAAGTAAATATTGACTATTGAGTTTAAAATGGAGATAGATAATTGCTGTACAAACATTTCTTCTAAGAGGTTTAAGGAAAAATAACATACTTTTTTTAGATACGTACTTATATTTAATTACTCTATAGCATTGGAGAATTATTGCGTTAAGACTTAAGTAGTAGGCCTATATGTTTACTACTAAAGCTCACAAAATTGTATTAATGTATTTTCAAATATCTCAGAAACTGTTGCTTTTATAAAAAATATATGTCAAATAAAAGTTTTTTATTTCTAATAGTCCTACAATTTTGCAATGATAAGTTGCTTAGTATCTCAAATAGATTGTGGAGATACGGAAATTAACGCTTCTGTAAAGCATTCTAAAAATAATTTCCATGGGAAAATGAAAATAGCCAGTTTATTTAGAATCTTAATCAACGCTAAGATACGAATTTTAATCAAAATCGTTGGAGCAGATTTTGAGAAAACCTATTTTTTCTCTTTTCGCCCCTTATAAAACTACTCTTAATTTTAAGTTTTAATAGACACACAGACATACGGCATTGCAAAGACTATTTTTTAGGGTTCGGGGGGTCATGAGACATCTACATCCATCAACATTTCAGGTTAGTTTTTTTTACGGTCACAATACTTAAACTTTAATGTCCAAAAAGTTAGAAAATATATATAATTGCGTATAGCTTGAAAGTTATTGATTTTATAAAAATATGTTTCGAATAAAATATTTGTATTATGAACATATATATTAATATTCGTAATGCTAAATAATTTCATATCTCAAATAGTTTCAAAGATATTATATAAAAAAAATGTTAATTTACGCATTAGACCGGAGCCCTTAAAGCCATTTTGCCGAAATATTGAGAGTAGCAATTTTATTTGGAATATTTATCATTGTTTATAAATGAAATTTATTCAAAATCGTTAGAGCCGATTTTGAGAAAATTGACTTTTTCTCTTTTTGCCCTTCAGTAAACTACCCTTAATTTTAGGGGTGGATATACAATTCCAAAAACCCCTCGGGGCAACCCTATGAAAGCCCTAGATATCAAGTTTTAGCTCAATCGGTAAAATAGTTTAAGCTCTAGTTGGAGGTACAGACAGACAGACGGAAATTCAAAAACCACTTTTTCGGATTCAGGGAGTCATGAAACGTCAAGATTCATCAAAATCTCGAGTTCGATTTTTTTGACGATCACCATACTTTCTCTACCTGTAAGATAGAGAGAAAGTAAAAATAATCATAGAGCTTGAGGTTGAACTCAATTTAAATATTTAACTATTTTTAAGAATGACAAGATATGATTGAATGTAATTTTTTTTTTTTAGTTGAGCCCACTACCTACTTGAAAGCACGCAGCCCCACACTTTAGAATTGCTTATGGTGATAGCAGTTCTGATGGTTCACACCACTAAAACCATCCTCAATCGGCTAAGAATGTTCTGTTGTGATCAAAAGTCTGTTTCAGGAAGTATACATATATTTCTAAAAGTTTACTTTGATCTAAGAACTGAGTGATTTTTCGTGAAACGTCGTTGAAAATGAGTTGATTTAACTTTTTAATAATGTATTTTAAAACAACATAGAACTAATATTGTAAGAGATTTTAATCTTTTTAAGTTAGTAACTTTCCCCCCATTTTGGCACAAGTCATATTTCCAAAGAACAAATTTCTTCTTATATAATGCGGGCTTTCTTAAAGTCGTCGACCCGCCTCGGTGGCGTAGTTGGCTAACGCGCTTGTTGTGTTGAGCTCGACTGCTTAGGACGGCGAGATCGAGGTTCTAATCTCGGTCGGGTGAACTGTTGGTGGTTTTCCCTAAATGGTTTTCCACTCTCCTTCCACGCAAATACGGGTTCACTACCTCTAATTCAACCTTCCCAATTTCTAATCCATTAGAGTAATTAGTACTTAAAGCGTATAACCCGAATGGGTAGTAAGATGTGGTGCTAAATATTATTATTATTAAAGTCGTCAACACTTCTCAACGCTCCAGTAAGCGGAGCCCATCAGTTAAGATTAGTATTTTTACAGTTATTATAGCAAACAACTTTAAGACCCAAATAAATACAATATTGCTTCAGTAGAAACATTTAGTTTAATTTTTTACACGTAGTAATCTAAATTATTATTATTATTATTATTATTATTATTATTATTATTATTAGCACCGCGTCTTACTACCCGTTCGGGTTATACGCACTTACGCTAATCTGTAATGGTAGGGTGATTGTGAGATGAAATGGAGGACCTACAGTTTAACGTGGAATCCGAACCACGGTGGAGGCCTGGCATTCCCCACATTTACAAGATGTCTTGTCAGAGGTGAAGGAAAGGTTTGGTAATCAGATAAATCTATGCCGGGACCGAGGATTGAACCCCGGCCACCAGCATAGAAGTCTGACACCTTACCCCTGGACCACCAGGTCACCGACTAGTAATCTAAACAATTCTTGAATATCTGTCATGGGCATCGCGGAATTCGAACACAGCTTTTCTTCCTCATTTTAAAAGCTTGTCGTCAAATGGCACTTTACCACTTAAAAATCTCATCAGTTCTAAGTGTAGAAAACTAAACTATTCTTATCTAATGAAGCAATATTATTATTATTATTATTATTAGTATTATTAGCACCGCGTCTTACTACCCGTTTGGGTTAGACGCACTTACGCTGATGTGTAATGGTAGGGTGATTGTGATATGAAATGGAGGATCTAAAGTTTATCGTGGGATCCAAACAACGGTGGAGGTATGGAATTCCCCAAATTCACAAGTTGTGATTAATAAACGTCTTGTCAGAGGTGAAGGAAGGGTTTGACAATCAGATAAATCTGCCAAGACCAGGGATTGAACCCCGTACCCCAGCACAGAAGTCCTACACCTTACTCCTAAACCACCAGATCACCCTTACTGAAGCAATATATATATATTTATTTTATCAAAGAGTATATTTGTCATAAAACCTTAGAAAATATTTATTTTAACTCAGGTTTCCATCCACCCCACTTAAATACCCCTGGACAAGTAAGTACTCACCATTCCCTCCTCGTGCTGTAACAGAAAGCAGCACGAAACATACGACGGCGTGGTAAGACATGAATCTGTTCATTCTCCGTTGTCGAGGAATGCGATGGTTGGTTGCTCTTGAAGCAAGATTTAACGTCCACCAAGAGACCAGGAAAGGGGTGTCTTCGTTATATATCCCTCCGAGTTGACTCTTGGTTCGAAAGGGAGAGGGATCAAGTTGAGCCTGCGTCCCAGCCCACCGGTGATGACGCCCCTGTCCCCCTTTCCCTTCCTCATCCTCCGCTCTTACCCTCCACTCCTTTCCCTACTTACTCCTACCATTCGCTAATTTTTTTTCACCCGACCTTCTCACCCCTCAACCCTCAACCCATACCTATGTCTTCATTTTCATTCTTTCATCAACCTCTGTGCATCCTAACATCAACCCCAATTACTTTGTGTTTAACGCCTACAGATGACGCAAGTTCGGGTGAGATCTATTCGTAAGTGGAACGTTGCTGCTGCGAGCTAATTTGAATTTTACTTAAGTTTTACAAGGATGCATTACAGGATGGAGTCATGGTTTCTAGACCACGTAGGGTTTAATGTTTTGATATATTTACTTGACGGATTTATATAAAAGTAAAGCTTGCTCTATTAAGTTTTCTTCGTTGGAACAAGCCAAAAAGTAAAATAATAGTTGTTATAAACTCTTCACAATTTAAAATGAATGCAATAGCATTTTATTAAGAAACTATGTCACGCAAGGGGAAAAATTTTACTATATATATCTTCTGTGCCCAAGTATATATTGTCTCTGAAAGTATTACCCTTTTGAGATATATTATAAAATATATTTAAATCCTCCTATCCATCCCCAAACGGTAGAGTCATACATAATACAGATATAGAAGAAACTGAGTTGACTCTAAGAAACATACCTGAGTATATAAGTTGTATTTAAATTGGTCCTATTTCTCAGATATTTATAGTCTCCTCATTGTAATCAGTCCTCAAAAGGGACGCCTCCTACTTGAAATCACCCAGCAATATTTCTTTTTAAGATGATATATATGACACCTAAAATTCACAAGTATAATCATCCAAATAATTTAGAATTTTCTGCCATGACCATAAGAAAACCAACACAAACATATTTTTTGCTGTAAAAAATAATAAAATTTTACTATATTATTAGTACTAATAATATAATATCAAATGTGACACCTGCATGGAGATATTATGAATACGTGAAAGTAGATGCAGTAACTTTTTTTGCCAAATATGTCCAGACATAATAAATTTGGGGTAAAGGGCCTACATACTTTCTCATATATTCTACTGTAGTTGGTGACAATTTTCAAAATTCGGCTATCAGTAAGCTATCTTAAATCAATTTTTCATATTTATGTTTATAATCATGTGAAACACTCTTCATATATAAATTTTGAACAAATAGTTTTGTTAATCTTTTAAAAAATTCGAATTTTCTTTATTTAATCACTAAACTACATTATTGTTTAATAATCCAAAACATTCTCAAATTAAAGCCATTTAAAATCTATAATTTATTTTCAAAAACGAGTATAAAGTATCAAGGATCTATTAAAAACAAGTATAGAATAATTTAACAAGTTATTGTTAAAACCACTAAACAAAATAAGGTATCAATAAACTACCATTAATCTTAGGACTATAGTCAGATTAATTTGTTTAGATTCATGGCCATGTAAGAATTTAACTATAAAGTTTGAACAAAATCCATAAGACCGTTTCGGATTCAACCCCGTATACAAAGAGAGGGATACATATTTTTAAAAGACCAAACTTTTTGGGTTCAGGGGTACATAAATAATCAAGATCTATCATAACCTCTAGATAGACAATATTAACGATTACAATACTTTCTTTATTTGAGAAAGTAAAAAAAGACTTCATTTATTTAGAGAAGGATGGTTTTATTTCCGCCCTTACCTTAGTTTCTAAATTGTGACAGTTTGTTTATAACGTCATTGTAAATGAGATAATTTTACCTTTCCATATACGCTTTGAGTCTTATTAATTTTTATAGAACTCCACATTTAAGGTTTTAATGCTACCTTTTTAGTCATTTATCGCGTAAAATATATTTTAAAATAAACTACTACAGGACGTGACTTCTGAAAGCCTGTGATTCAACTTTCCAGTAGGGGGGTTCCTTAAATTTTTTTAAAATTATTAATATGTTCCACACAATGGTATTAATGGAATAATATAAGGGGTGGGTTGAGTAAGGTTATTAAGGAGAAATTTGCTTGCATTAAAAAAGGCGGCCACCTTGGTTAGCGAGAATGTATCAATCGCTATCAGGCCACACGGCTTAAAATACAATGGTGCATGTCTTTTTCTGGAACTACGTCTTTATTCTGTCTAAGTGAATACTCCCTTCCACCCTTCACCTGCAACCACCCTCTGTAATGTCAATAAGAAAGAGGAGAAAGAAAACTAACGAAACTTCTCATCACCAGGTAAAGAGAAAACTTCACTGCTAGTTCTTAAATATGTTAAAATTCTATGTTGTGAGTCTCTTCAAAAATTACTGGATTTATCAGAGGAAAGCTAAATCTAGAGCTCATTTTCATCAAACCTAGTCTCACAGCTCTACAAATATACTTAAAAAGTCGTTGAAAATAAGTTAATGTCCCATTTTCACACTTCTTTTCAATTATTAAAACTCGAACTCTAGGTGTTTTTTAAAGGAAAAAGAGAGCTGCTGGAATCTTTCTACTTTATTTTAGCGTGAGCCATATTTTAAAATAAAGCATCGTAGAATTAAATATTGTATTAGAGCTGAATATCTGAGCCACAATTTCGTGCTTATAGAGGCGGCCCCCTTAACTTGGATTGAAACAAAAATTAGCGATTTATGATAACACCCACATTTCAACCGGATTGAGATCTCAGTCAACAGCGACCAAATGCCATGCGAGTAGTGAGCCCTTGACATCTTGATCAATGCTTAATTTTGTAGACTAGTTTTTAAAAAGGGTGCGGGTTACAACCTTATATTGGCTAACCAAACAAAATGAAATTATATTCCTTAAAGGTAAAAGCCTGATCATCATCTATCCATAAAATTATGATTTCCAAGAATGAGTGCATTTTATTAATATGAACAGGTGATCAAAGTTAACTCTCCATCATTAAAAAAAATATCTTTTTCTTTTTCTCTTTGATTATAATCCTTAATCACTGCTATGGTGTTTTATCTCTAGCAAAGGATTATTATGATGTTATCTATCAGAGTTATATCTGTATTTTTTATTGGTAGGTCAAGTGTAAATATTTAGCAAGCCAAGAAAAAAAATGTTGGCCTTAGCAGTTGTTTTTTGTAACACGTTCTTATGAATTTATCTTCGATCCTTACACTACAAATAAATTAAATTTACCCAACTAAATTACTATATCGTGGGTAAATATATTCTTATTTGTTTTAAGCTCCAGTATTATTTCATCCCGACCTACAACCCATCCAGGCTACACGAAAGGGTAAAGTTCTCTTTACTTTTATGTGCGTACTATATTAATATTACTCAACTGCTTATGAAAGATGCTTCCAAAAAGAGGGTACAAAATAATTGTAAACAATTTGGCCCAGGATAGACACAAGGGGAGAGTTTCGGTAAATCAACCGCAACCTTAATTAGTTATAGAAATTAAATAATTATCAAACAATTTGTCATATAGTTCAAACGTAATAAAATTTATTTTGACACTGATAACATTGACCGTTACAACCTCATATCACTTGGCTGGGAGATTGGGATTAGAATTTACCGGCTGGATATAACTCTTATTATTATTTAGCACCGCGTCTTACTACCCGTTAGGGTTATATGCTTTAAGTACTAATCACGCTAAATTGATTGGGAATTGGGAAGGTTGAATTAGAGGAAGTGGACCCGCATTTGCGTGGAGGGAGAGTGGAAAGCCATTTAGGAAAAACCTCCCCCAGTTCACCTGACCAAGATTCGAACCTCTATCTCCCCGTCCTCGGCGGTCGAGCTCAACATGACTAGCGCGTTAGCCAACTACGCCACCGAGGCGGGTAGATATAACTAAGGTATGGTATTCCATATTGGAATTTCACCGGGATATTCTCTTTCTCCCTCCACTCTAGTGGGGGTGCATTTCTTATATAACACCCTCCTCAATGCTACCCCATATATTTAAGTCGTTAATGACCCTTGTGTCAAACGAACTAAAAAAATAGCTTAAATTTAAAAAAAAATTACAGTCGTGGATGTCTAGAGTGTTTTGGAGATATTTGCCATATATAGCTTTAATTTGGTACCTAATCTTTCGGAATTAGCTAATAGTTAAGAATGATTCAAATTCTTTATTTTTATTTATTTCAAGTAGTCTTGAGTTGCTTATATTTACATTCATAGACATAGTTTGTCTAAGATATCAACATAATATAGTTTACGTTAATCAGTGAATGTATATGCGGCGTACGCTCTTATTAAAGAGCTACCAATTTCATAACAAAAAAGAGTGTTTTAAGGCTTTAAAATAGTCCTAAGCTGCAGATTTTCACAAACATCACAAAACATTTGAACTGTCAGGTAAGCTCAGGGGAAAGTGTCATAACATTAGATGACAGTTTTTATTACTATTATTATTGAATCTCTCTTGAATTCTCTTAGCACTGCGTCTTATTACCCGTTCGGGTTATATACTGATTTACTAATTATACTAATGGTTTAAGGGATTAGGAAGAATATGTTTAAAAGAGGTGTACCCACATTTGCGTGGAGGGAGAGTGGAAAATCACCCTCAGTACACCCGACCGAGATTTGAATCTCAATCTCCCCGTCATTGGCAGTATAGTATAAGACGAGAGTAGTGTTTAGACTATGCAGCCACCAATGCGGGTTATATTTTAAACTTAATTTGGGTTGTAAGCGTTAGACATTTTTAAAGACTACAACAAACTAATAGCCTAGAAATTGAGTAGCGATACAATAAAGAATATAGCTAATACTAGAGGTTTGCGAGTAAACAATCTTTACTTTGAATTAAGTTCGAATAACGTTTAGATGAAAACATCGAGTTTATTTCAAGTCGGGTAGTATGGAGAAATGCATTCGAATATTAAAAAAAAATCTAACAAAAGACAGTTCTTAGGTATTTTATTTGCTATGAAATAGTATAGAATGTTTACTAACTGAAAACTTACAAAATTATTGGATTCTACATAAAAAATCTAATAGGATGCTAAACATTAATCAATTTTCTTGAATATTCTTGGACATTGCCTGCTTGAAGGGAAGAAATATACTCACACAACAGTTTTTATAAAGGTTAAACAATTTCTAAATTTTCAAAACCAATCTTGTATTAGCTTATCTTTTATGTTTTTTATGATCTTATAAAAAAATTAAACTATCCGTCTGAGGGGAGCCACGAACCAATTTGCATAGAAAGGTAATCTGATATCTAGAAAAGTTACTAAAGTTACTAGATCTACATCTGATACCTAGAGAAGTTATTAGATCTACTTTAATTATTATTATTAGCACCACGTCTTACCACCCGGTCGGGTTATACGCACTTACGCTAATGTGTAATGGTAGGGTGATTGTGAGATGAAATGGAGGACCTACAGTTTAACGTGGAATCCGAACCACGGTGGAGGCCTGGCATTCCCCACATTCACAAGATGTATTGTCAGAGGTGAAGGAAGGGTTTGGTAATCAGCTAAATCTTTGCCGTGACCGAGGATTGAACCCCGGCCGCTAGCACAGAAGTCTGACACCTTACCCCTAGAACGCCAGGTCACCCATCTACTTTAATGTAGTCATACTAAAATTCATGTGATCTGCAGCTTTTTCTTTTGATAGATATTATAAATATTATCAATTGAACACCTCTCCCTCCCTTACTACGTACGGCCTGGTGTGTAGACTATTAGTTGCTCTGGTGGCACCCAGGGGACACCAGAGGAGATTGTCTACACGTCGTACCCGCAATGAGATGATAGTTATTATGAAGTTGTGGAGCCTGTGTGAGTTTTAACCTAACTTAAGTCTAACTATCCAAACTCTGATGCCCGTTGTGATCATTCCCCTTTAAGGAAAAAATACACACGGTACTAGCCGGGAATCGAACCCTGGACCCGCAAGCTTGTAGCCAGGTGTACTGAACACTACACTACGGGGTCGGTTAAGGAGAAATTGATGCATCTAATAGCAGCTTGTTTTTTCCCCCATATAAACTTATTCCATTGCGCATGCGCCAGTCTCACTAGTTTTACAGCAGGTTCTTATCAACGTTGTCTAAAACTGCAGCCATCGTTGCTACAACGATAAGGAGTTTTGTTGTTCTAGTAACTGACCTTTATAGAACTACGCCATGTTTCATCCTTATTAATACTATCAGACATCTTGTCGATAACCAGCCAGGCGGTAAGACTTCACCCAACAATAGACCTACGCTTTTAGAAAATGATGGGTAAAGGCCCCAACACAGGCTTCGCATTCGTAGGTTTATGGTCCATAAGAAATCAATGCCACAATATCAGATTGCTTTGGCCACAGAGCTCTTATCCGTAATTCCTTATCCCGTAGAAGTTGCCCAACTTAAACTTTCTACGGACCAATTTATATGGACTACCAATCACTTGCCGAGTAAATATGTGCATACGCTTTGAAATAAAATAACGAATGGCAGTGAGAGGATCCATCGCTATGGAAACATATACAAAATGAAAATATGGCTATACGAGGAGTTATTCCAGAAACATTTTTCTACAAATCTAAACACCCCGGGAAGAGCGGCTTCTAGGAAAATGTTTTCTGAGAAATACCAAGTTTTCAGAAATATTGGCTTTGCTTTTGTAGGGTCAACACCCCTATTATTAAAGATATTAAAAGTGCTTGTTTTGTTTTAATCCAAAATACTAGTACATCCGTTTTGCATTTTAAGGTTAATGCAAACATTTATTTTAAGTTTGATAGTTAAAATCGAGCGATAAATATATTTATTGTGATTGTACTTAACCTACATTTGAGTATATACTGAATGTTTTCTCAACAAAGTTGTTTTTGGTTTCTTTAATTCTTATATTATGATCAGCTGACTGTTTAACGCTCGCTCCTTGCTTTAGACGATTTTCTTTCGAATTATTTGATTGGACGAAGTCTCGTACTATCTCATTGGCTTAAACGGTCACATGATTATGGATATTGAGACTAAACGCGAGTATAATTTCCTATGGACCAGGAACATGGACTACAGATATGGAGTCTGTTTCGGGCCTTTAAGAAAGAGTCTACGTTTAATAGGTACCGACCTCCAGTAACTTCCCCACGAAGAAGCACATGAGGAAATCGGTGCATGTAGTGCGGTGTTTAAAGGCCTATCCTATGAAAATTTGTTTCTACAGTAGCCCCATGGCTTCTTTGGTGCTGACTGACAGCTCACAGCTGACAGCTTTGAAAAGTTACCAGACCAAATTATGTATCCCTACGCCGAACCATATGATCTTCAAAAACATGTGTTTAGCAGATGTCACTTCTGACAGTCAAAATGTAGGTATATACCTATATGCTGACAGTCATAAATAAGCTGTGAGCTGTCAGTCAGAACCAAAGAAGCCATGGGGTTACTGTAGCCTCAGAAAAACAACACTTCACACATAAATTCGCTGAAAATGAGATCTTAACTGTTTAAAGAAATCTTTCAAAGTTTAAAAATTAAAATCTTAGCTTTTTGATTCCAGAAAAATTTGTTGATAGCCATTCACCCCCATTTTTGGGCTGAGCCATATTATGAAGTAATAAACATCTTAAATATTTATGCGTGACCTGGCGGTCTAGGGGTAAGGGGTTGGACTTTTGTGCTGGCGGCCGGGGTTCAATCCTCGGTCCCGGCACGGATTTATCTGATTACCAAACCCTTCCTTCACCTCTGACAAGACATCTTGTGAATATGGGGAGTGCCAGGCCTCCACCGTGGTTCGGATTCCACGTTAAACTGTAGGTCCTCCATTTCATCTCACAATCACCCTACCATTACACATTAGCGTAAGTGCATATAAACCGAACGGGTAGTAAGACGCGGTGCTATTAATAATAATAACAAATATTTATGATTTCTGAATGTTATCAATGCCTAACTTCAATATTGATGCAGTTTTATAGCAAAAATATTTTTAGTAAATATAAATAAAACATTGCTTAGGTAGATACGGTTTGTTTAGTATTCTACATATTGTATTCTCAAACAATTTTTGAAAATTTGTCATGGGTAATAATGGCATTTGAATAAAAAAAAATCTTTTCTTTAATAAAAAAAAGCCTTGCTCAAATTCCACGATAGGTATTACAAGTAATATCATGTAGATAAGTAAACTAAACGCAGACCTATCTACTGAAACGATATATATATATATATATCGACCAAAACTATTTTATTTATAAAAACTATCAAATAAATACATACCCTAAGTCACGTTCCCTTCCACTCAATTCTTAAAATAAATGCTAAAAATAAAAGCAGGTCAAAACATTTTAATTCGTGTTATTTTTAGTGTCGCATCTCTTTCTTCGTCGTTGTCACGTTCCTATCTTTCAAGGGGGAATAAGTTTCTGTCCGTTAAGACGAAGTATCTCATCCGTCTGGATTAGCAAGGCAGAGAGAGAGACCCGAAAGCCACAGAGCGTGTAAACGTACAGGTTAGGACTTTATACGGCACCATTTACTATTCAGATAGAGCCCTACTCCCCCATACCATCTGTGTGGCCAGATGTTCCGACTTCAACCACCTTGCCATGTAGTCAACACCTCGATTATTTGTAAACATGAGCAACGGTCCTATGGATGGGCATTTGGTACCAGGCATGGACGTGACATAGAGTAACCTAAGTATCCTCATAAGATGAACACCTTTCAGAAGGCTTTAAATATATATA
>CABFOV010000116.1:287953-304085 GCA_902141375.1 Timema poppense
ATATATATATATATATATATTTATAAAAAAGAAAATCATGGCATCAGTGCTCAATCGAACCTTACCGACTGAGCGGCCGACGTCTGTTGGTGAAGACAGTGCCAACTTCTGTGGATAAAGGGTGTCATGTGGTCAGCAAAAAAACCCTCCGGCCGTTAATCTCGGTTTTCTAGACCGGATCCCCACTCGCGTACATACACACAAACACGCTGGTGTACCCCTTATTTTCAAAGCAACTCTATAAAGTAGCATTGTTATTTTTATTATATGGTATATAGTATGGCCACCTAACTACATTACAAAATGGTATTAGATCTAGTAGTAAAGTTTTCTCGTGGCGTTAAAATTTATTAATTTTTTTCGTTTTTTAATTAGGTAATTAAAAAATTTCTAATCAAATTTCAACATTCTTACTTTGAGGGGTATATGTTCGTGTACAGGGGATTCTAATATTTCAATTTTAGACCTCTGCGTGCGGTAGATATCACGCAATGCTCATGACAGACACACAAATTCTTCAATCTGCTAACTTAGATGATGACTTTTAATAGCAGCTAAGTGCAATTGCAGAGTTTAGGTGAAATCAAATTGCCAAGACATATTATGATATTACCAATTTTTAAATATAATTTATAATGAGGCATTCCTCCATGATTTAATAAATTTAAAAGAACTCAGCAGAGTAATTAACACAATCTTTTTTTCTACCATCCAATCTATAGAAAGGTAAGTTTTCTCTTCAGTTAAATCAAATTCTTAGTCAACTATTTTTCTTTAAATTTGTCATGTATTTGTATATTTTAACAATAAGTTCATGTAACTCAAAGTAACAACAGTCGTCACTATATGTGATGGAATGTCCATCTCATAGTCCAACTCCATTAACTTTCCATTCCCAATTTTGAGAATTTTTGAAAACTTTATGTTGATACGCGTCCGCGATGGGCGCCGATTAAAATGATACGGTTTAATATTGGTATTTATAGCCCCGTGACCAAGCGCCAATTAAAATGACGTTCTCGGTATTTGATGAAATAATTGGTATTTATAGACCTGTGATCAAGTGCCAATTATAGTGATATTTCTTACACTAACAAAATAAGTAAGACCTTTAAATTTGCACTACATTTATTTAGATCATGGCACTGATTTATTACGACGTTCTGTAGATTTATGCTAGGAACTGTTAATATTTTGTATTACTGCTATATTTCCGAGTTCTTTTTTATTACAAGGGTCTTGTGTATTGCTGTCCACTGTAATGGATTCATACGCACAAGCGGCTTATATATTACCTTCCCCTTGCCTCTTGGACCCCTTGTCAACAGTGACAAAATCAACTAATATAAGAGTCCTGGCGACAGGTATTGTGAAGGTTGACTTCCTATTGGATAAAGGGAGCTAGCGTCACTTGCTTTTATGGTAGACACTACACAGTTGATTTTTGAAAGAAAAAATAATCTTTATGGTGTAATTTATTAACATTAGTTCTGAAGAGTACGTGATTCTCCAGGAATGAAGTATTAAAAGGATATTTTACATACAGTTTATTGAAGAAAAATACCTTAATCCATGAATTTTTAAATATATTAGAGGGGTCCAAAACAGTATCATTATAACATCTAGGCCGTACGGTCACCCTTCAAATGGACACGCATGTTATCAGATAATTCTATTGCATAGACATATTAGTACCTGCCATTAAACTGTCAAACTTCAATTTCATACAACACCAAAAAGTTTTTTTTTATAGTCTAAACAATGTTGAGCCCCCTATTTGTTTTAAACTAATGTTAAACTCTCAAATTTTAAGTATTTTATGATTATTTGAGATGTTCTTTGAGCATGCTGTCAACTATTTATGTTTTTTACTACACCAAAAGTGTTTTTATATTAGCGTTTGAAATTCTTAGAACTTTCTTTAGTCCAAACTTTTATAAAAAATTTAAAAACTTACTTCACTAGTTATCCACCTTCCTACCAAATTTTATTTTTCTAGCATACTATAAAGGTTTTTTCCCCCCCTTGAGATTTGAAAATTTCTATCCCTCTTTACCTTTCTTTCAAGTCAATGTCCCTTGTTTGGGGTTATACCTCTATATGTATGTAAATATTTCAATTTTTTACCATAAAGGAATTGTCTTATTCTATTAGTTTTGGATTTTATGGGGGTGAACCATCTTCTCCAATTTTCTGGTCCTTCATTAAAAAAAAGATGGCTCTTATAATCTGTCAGATAAATTTCAATCTTCTACCACAATGAGAGTAGTATTTTAGGTAAGTTTTGGAAATTTTAAAGACTTTCCATTTTACCTGCACCCACTTATAAACTTGAAATATTTAGGATTTGTTTAGGTATTTGGAGCACTCCCACTACATTCCTGACTAATTTTAAATTTCTACCTCACCTAATAATAATAATAATAATAATAATAATAATAATAATTAGCACCGCGTCTTACTACCCGTTCGGGTTATACGCTTTCAGTACTAATTACTCTAATGGATTAGGAATTGGGAAGGTTGAATAGATGAAGTTAACCCGCATTTGCGTGGAGGCAGAGTGGAAAAGCATTTAGGAAAAACCACCCTCAGTTCACCCGACCGAGATTCGAACCTCGATCTCCCCGTCCTCAGCAGTCGAGCTCAACACGACTAGCGCGTTAGTCAACTATGCCACCGAGGCGGGTCTATCTCACCTAAAATTGTGGTTTTCCGTTAATATTCCATCATCTACCCCTATTTCCTTGAGTCCAATTTTAAAATTTGAGTTGGTTATCAAACTTTTTTGGTTATTTGGAGTGGTACCTTACCCTACCTGCCAGGTTTAAGTTTCATATCACCTTTGTAAGTAGTTGTTTCTATTAGTTTTAAAAGTTGTGAACCACCCCCATTTAACCAACTTCAACTTTCAAATTTTGTATTTTAAGATATGATTATGTGGAGTGGTACTGTTAGCTGCCTTTCAAATTTCATTTATCTACCTTCTCCGTGCCTCATTTCGAGATTGTTATGGTTGTGTGGAGAGATCCCTCAATCTTCCAGGCATAGACATGACACCACTCCATTATAGGATGGAAATTTTAAAAGGTTTTATAAATATTTTTATTCCCATAAATAGGTGTTTTACAAACCTTATTCTGACCCTCCCTTTCTGTATATTACATGAGTATGTTTGATAACAGGAATAGAAGCAACATAGTCATCCCACCAGAGGATTACCATTTAAGAAGGCCATACATATTTATCTTTTTATTCCTCTTTATATTTATTTACATTCACAATTAACAACAGTTAACTAAGTCATAATACAAATGAACCAAATTGATACTGTCTATCAAAAGTGGCAATTTTTGAACTCATGATTTGGTTTACAGGTACATTAACGTTGATTTAAAAGTTTTACTAAACTGCCAGTTAACGTTATTCCTGTGGTAATCTGACTGAAATGAAGATGACAAATTATTTTCTTTGTCTCCGCGTCTCACTACCCGTTAATGTAATATGCCCATACTTACTAATTACACTTATGTGTTAGGGTGAGAATGGTTTAATTTAAAGGAAGTGTACTCGCATTTGCATGTAAGAAGATTGGTAAAACACACTATGTACATACAAGAGAGATTAGCATCCCAATCTCCTCGTCAATGGAAGGCAATTTTTTTTTTTTACCAAAGTGACACCTCAGACCATTTAATCACCAACACAAGTATTTTTATATCTTTTTTTTTTTGCACCATATCTTTCTACCTGTTTGGGTTATACACTTAATGTTTATAGGCCTATTAAATATTTGAAAAGTACTTCTCTAAATATTAGCAAAATTATTTGTAAGACCACATTGAATTAGTACAACTCCTGTATTTTAACGTACACTTTGCGCTTTACTGACCCTACACTGGATGCCAATGACAAACTGTAAGATCTAAGGAAATTATATCAAGAAGTTTAGGTAAATACATGCACATTCACATGAAGAATGGTTGAGTGAGATATCCCAGTGAATGGAAAAAAACGTGCTTAGAGTTTTAGATAAGCCCAGAGTCCTACATACAGCGTCAAGAAGTCTAGCACAAACCCCGATTTCTTTTCCATTGTTCCCCACTAAACATTAATTTCTACTTTCATATCATCTGCACCAGTGGGCAAGCCGACTAAACGTCATGCTCCTTTAGCCTAGTTTTCCGCCAACAGGAAGGTGGTATGTTTTCAAAATAATTATCTTCTTTCCCTTGCAATGAATGTAGGTGCATTTCCTTTAAAATTTTACATTCTACATCCTTACATTATAAGTGTAATTAAATTCGGATAGGCTGTATGGGTATCAAAATGAACTGGGAAAAAAAATATTTTTTAATACCTATAAATATATTACTTGTACATTATAACCACTCTTCACAAACACTAAGCTTTCCCAAGAATCTGTTTCAGATCTAGCCTAGGGTGTCCTATAGCTGTATCTTACAACATTAATTCTTTAGGCCGTATATGTTGTCAATATTCGGATGTCAACCGCTTCCACACTTGACTTGAGCTGCTTGTTATGTGTATACGAAGAGATAAATATGCTCCTAAGGACTGTATTTATAGCCTATTCTCGGGAGTTGACTAAGCTCCAAGTAAAGGAATAACAAGCAAATCAGAAATAATTGGGGAGAAGTTAACATCTGAATATTGACTATTTTTACGACCGTTATTCACTGGTAGGGCCGGGAAACCGAGTCAGAGAACACGGGGTTTATTAGTTTTAATAAGTTATAGATGAAACATCTTAGATAGCTAGTTATCAATGAACTTAGGTTTATTTCCACAAAAGAGCTAGATTTGGACAGATTTTGTTGCAAATGAGTTTAATGTTTACAAATATGTATTTTCAAAAGTATATCTTACCTTGGATGATTACATTATGGCTCTGTCTCATAAGCTAAAAATTTTGGAATCAAGAAAGGCAGCAATCTTAGCGTGAATGATTACACAATCTTAATCTCGTAAGCTAAAATCATTTTGAAACCAAGAAAAATGGTAGTTTAATCTTAGAAACCTTTCAGTTGAACTTGGAAATAAATACAAATAGACTGTAAAGTATACTAACAAACCAATTATGGTTTTAGGGTCACTTTTAATGTGCGCAAAGGAACATCTTGTTAATATTACGTTGTAAGCCAGGACTTTAAATTTAGCCTAAGAATTTGAAAACATCTCAGGTGTTCACTATATTTTTTGCTTCACATATTAAAAGTTTTTAATGAAACTATTTGATGGTTTGGTCTAGCAACCCACAATACACCAGATTTTGATTCATACCCTGATATCCCCATTAGTGGAAATCTAGTCTATTGAAAGAGTGACGCCTTAGGCCAGAGGTGGGCAACATTTTTCAATTTAGTCACATGTGTGGTGAGTGAGAGGTGAGAAGGGAAATTCCCCACACAATGTAAAAAGTGAAAAATCAGGCTGCTCAATTGAACATTTACAACAAAACACACTGTTTGAACAGGTATATTAAAAACCTGTAGGTACACTTTGACTAATTGGTTACCACTGCCTCACAGGCAAACGAAAATTGCTCAGATTGAAAATGTAAGACAATTTAATGTGAAATTTGACAATCCTTTTGTTAAAAGTTACAACCAGCACACATCACCGAAAAAAAGGTTATTTTACAGTGATGGCCAATTCACCTATTTTCAACAATTAGCGGTAGGGTTGCCCATACTGGCCTTAAATCATGCGACCACCGAAGTGGGTTTTTGCTATGGAAAATTATGGTTTATTCTCTAAGAGATTACACAAAACAAGAGGGACTAGCAAAGAACACTAAACACAATTCTTTATTACAAAAATGTATATCACACATGATGATCAAAATTAAATGCATGTGAATACAAAATAATAATCTTTAACAGTACTGTACAAGAGTAATCACATTATTATTATTAGCACCGCGTCTTACTACCCGTTTGGGTTATACGCACTTACGCTAATGTGTAATGGTAGGGTGATTGTGAGATGAAATGGAGGACCTACAGTTTAACGTGGAATCCGAACCACGGTGGAGGCCTGGCATTCCCCACATTCACAAGATGTCTTGTCAGAGGTGAAGGAAAGGTTTGGTAATCAGATAAATCTGTGCGAGGACCGAGGATTGAACCCCGGCCACCAGCACAGAAGTCTGACACCTTACCCCTAGACCGCCAGGTCACCCATAGTAATCACATTAAATCACAAACATCAACATTTTAAAAATATTCTTAAAATGTTTGATTGATGAACGTAGTGGTTACAAGATATAGTATTTGCTCATATATTGGTGTATTTTTAAGAGTAAAATATAACTTTGCAAATATCCTAAATTGTTAAAATAAATGAACATTTACATTTTATTAAATGAGATTTCCAAAAAATAGTGAATTAGCTTAGAATTTTTAAGGAGATTTTTATTTTTTTTAAATGTCTTCATATCTGTCTCATTTTACACTGAAGAAATATATTAGATGATTACTGAAAAAAATAAAATTTATGAACCTGTTTCCCCCCCCAAAAAAAAATATTTGCTCGATTGTCTTCACGAGGAAACAAAATTAAGCCAGCTTTGCATTTTAAATTAATGTAGGATATTTGCACTGAATTATCAATATAAGTTAAACTCTTCCATAATGAATAATCATTGGCTTTCCTTTCAAAACAAATCCGTTGAGTATCCTCAATGCTTCGGTTGCTTTTTCAATGCCTGAAAACAATTTTACACATACACATTAACATCTATTCAAAAAATGTTCAAAATTCACGATACAAATTTCAAATAAACACTTATTATTATTTGTGATTAGTACTGGTAGTTAATATTTATTGACATTATCTTCTTGATGCACATTTTTACTATTTTAGCATCTGTGTATATGTACAGTAGCCCCATGGCTTATTTGGTGCTGACTGACAGCTCACAGCTGACTTCTAACAGTCAACATTTAGGTATATACCTACATTTTAACTGTCAGAAGTGACAGCTGCTAAACACATGTTTTTGCAGATCATTTGGTTCGACTTAGGGATACATAATTTGGTCTGGTAACTTTTCAAAGCTGTTAGCTGTGAGCTGTCAGTCAGCACCAAAGAAGTCATGGGGCTACTGTAATAAGAACTAATACATATTTTTTTAAACACAAGGCTTACTTGACAACTTAATTCAAAGGGTGGTTATGAAGTCAGTAGTTGTAAGAAGTGCACCAGCACTAGTTCAAAGAAAGTATGGGAAAACAACCTTCGGTGCACCTGGTGGAGACTTGAAACTTGCCTGACCTACCGGTAATCAAATCTATTGTAAGCCTGACACCTAAGTTGGTGTGATAAAGACTTCCAAATAAAATTTTTCGCAGAATTTAAAGAATTACTAAACATTAAGTTTTACTCATTTTCTTATCAGCAAAATATACTTGTGATTGCAATTTGGTTACCTTAACCATTTTTTACCAGTATTTATACCAAATGATATCAGTCACTTTAGCTATAGTAGATTTTGGAAACCTTAAGGAATTCATGCTTTCAATATAGGCAATTAATTAATATTGTCAGTTAAAACTTAAAATAATTTAGTTATTTAAATAGGTAAAAAAATATGAACAAATACATTGTTTTAGTTCTGTTTATACTCACTTTGAAATGTGACAAATGCTTGGCCTTTCATTTTTCCAGACATAAGTCTGTAAGTAAGTTTAGTGTCGTCCACGGACTCTAAGTGAGCAAAAAGTGAAACTAAGTCCACTTCTTTTACACTCCCGGAAATATTTTTTATGTATAAAACCTAGAATAGTGCATTTACAAATGTGAATTACAGTTCCAACAAAATTGCAGAAATGCCAGAAAAAGAAACAACTAGTAAAAGTGAATAATTGCAAGGATAAATTTCAAAATGATTTAACCATAGATTTTCCATTCACTGTGTCCTACTTCCCACCCAAGCTATTAACAAATTTATAAAAATGAATTATGTCTAGAAGTGAGGAAGGTAGAGTTTAGAAGAAGTGTATCTACATTTAAGCTGAGAGAGTGTGAGAAACACTTTACAATAAACAGTTCAGTATACAAAGAGAAGAATTTGAATCTGACCTTTGTCTTGGCAAGCCAGACTGGACTATGGTATTGCCTTTGAGTGTTAAATATATTAAAAAATTAGGACAAAAAATATTCTATTTTTAAAATTATATGTACTGAGCAAACATGACTCCTTATTTGAAAGGTATGAAATTTTGAATTGTTCCCAAAAAAATATTTTTTACACTTAATTTGTATCTCAAAAATTATTTACTTCTATGGTTTAGAGTTTGATTAAATAATTTTTAACCAAGAATAACCCTCATTTAGGAACAATTTTAACTAGTAATATCAATATTAAATTGGAAATTAGGAAGATAATACTGTCTGGAAATGCATGCTATTACTCGGTCGGTATGTTGTTGACATATCGGCTGCTGTCAAGGAATGTATAGCTAAGAATATACAAAACAATAATTTTATCGGTTGTTCTTTATGTATGTGAAATATGGTCTCTTACCCTGCATGATTTTTTTTAAATTTATTTGAAAACAAGGTGCTGAGAAAGATATTTGGTCCAAAAAGGTATGAGGGAACTGGGGAGTGGAGGGTGTTACATAGTGATGAGTTACATAAACTGTATTCATCACAACTTTGGTAGAATAATTAAGTCTCCTAGATTATGGTGAGCAGAACATGCAGCGGGAATTTGACAGTCTAGAACAGGGGTCTCCAAACTTTTTGATACCTGGGCCACATAATATATTTTACACATTTTCATCCGCCAAAGTAATTTTTTTTTTAATAAATGAATGAATAATTTTTTTTTAATAAATGAATGAATAACATTTATTTGATCTTTTCAGGAAATCAGCATGATATTATTCAGAACAAAAGAGAAAAGTAAAAATTACAAAGAAAGTCAGAGGGGCATACATATATCCAAGAAACAAAAACTCATATTTACTCTGGGATAGCAATGGGAGATTTCAATCGTATCTATCAAAATATGTTTTGCACAAGATCAATGGAAATGATGGAACTGCTTTTTTAGTTTTAAAATATTGCTAAACTGAAATTTCAAGCTTGAGGTGTTCATTATTAGAATAAATCTCAAATGCTTATCAGATAAATGTGTTCGATAGTTGTACTAGACATGCTTCATACTTAATTCTTGAGAATTTTTTTTCACACAGGTAATTTTACTAGAAAACTGACACAACTCCACGAGAAAATTTCTTCAAATCCCGAAACTGTTCAGGCTGCAAAGATTTATAAAATTGGATCAGATTTCCTTCTTTATATTTGAGTTACAGCCTGTCATCTGACTCAAAATAAATCATTTACATTTGAAACTGACTTGGTAGTGTTTCAAAATTGGAGTCAAATGGATTTTAAATTAGCCTTCCTTATCCCTTTATAGTTTGGTGGTCATTTACGTAACCATCGGATCTTAGGGTCATATCTTTACCAAATTTGTGTTGACAATGAACCTTATGTATTCGACAAGGTTCCCAGAACAGACAGTGGTTATTCACATAGCAAACTCACATTGTAGTAGTTGACAGGCATTGAATTTGATGTGCATTTGTTCTAAGTGATTAAATGAATGACCACAATCGCTCTGTGAAGTGACCTTGTGAACAGGTGTGCGGTTTTGATCAGTTGTATCATTAGTGAGGCTATGTTTGTCATTTTTACCCATAATACACATCAATTGGGTACCTATTTATTGATTTTTGTGTGACTTAGCTGATAAGTAGAGACCTAGGAGACAGCAAATTGTAAATGAATCAAGGTAAGTGCACGTGTATACACTATACTACATTTGTAAATACATATTTACATAAGTGTGTTTCTTTTGTAGATGGCTTTGTTTAATTATAATGCTGACAACTAAGTTCTGTCAGCCTTAATAGTTTATTTTCTTACCAAGAACACTAATTTGCATTTGACAGAAAGATGTTATTAGGCAGATAAGTGCACCACTCATGAAATATAATTGAGCTGAATAATTGGGGTTTGGAATGTAAATGTCTGGCAGGCTAAATATAGGTTGTATTTCAGGAATCATTGTTTTATAGTAAGTTTTATAACAAATTTTAGTAATGTATAGAGAATATATCAACATATACTGTTAATATTCTTCTTTTAGAACAAAATGGCCAGAAGAGGAGACACAAATGACTTGAGAGGAACGTCGCATGAGAAGTTGTGTATCATTCTTGATGCTATATCAGAGAATCAGGGGGAAGATTCTGATACTGGTGAGGACTCTGATGCAGAAGATTACAGCATCATACCAGAAAGTGTTTCATCGCTAAGTGATTCCATAAGAAGCGCTAGTGCAAGTGAAGAAGGAACGCAAGGTGGCTCCCACTCACTTGCTTTCCATCTTGAAATTCACAATATTCAGCCAAGATCTTCATGTGGAAACATGCGTGATAGTGATAGTAGTGATGTGGAACTTGAATTTCCTAATGCAGTGGATCAAATAAATAGTAAATTTAACAAAAAGCCATGCAAACCTAATTCATACCAACAAATGACGTTTACACAACTATATGGACCTAATGTACTGATAAATTTGGCATCTTCATTCGTTATTTTTTCTCTTTTTCTTACTGTAACTTTCATGCAGTATATTGTATATCAGTCTAATTTATATGTTTCACAGAAGGGTGTGGACTTAAAAATTACTGTTGAGGAACTGAAAGCTACTCTGGGTATGCTGATCAACATGGAATTTCATTCTCTTCCCAGTTATAAGCTTTATTGGTCATCTGACCCAAACTTTCATGTACTGAGAATTGCGAACATCATAGCCTTGAAGAAATTTTTGAAAATAATTCGTTTTCTTCATTTGAAAGACAATTCTATCATGTCAAAGAGAGGGTATACAGGCTTTAATAAAGTTTATAAACTGAGACCATCGTTGACAGAATTGAACTGTAACTTCAGAAATGCTTTCAATCCAGGTCGACACTTATCGGTTGATGAAAGCAAGGTGGGTTTCAAAATCTGGACAATTGCATGTGCAGTTTCTGGTTTCATGTTGAACTTTTAAATATATGAAGGCAAGAAAGACGACCACATAGAGGGAACATTAGGGGAAAAAACAGTTCTTGAACTTGCAATATTGTTTCAGATTATGGGATATTGTCTGTTTGATCGTTTTTTAGCAGCATTTCACTTTTTAAGAAGCTGCTAGATCAAGGACTATTTGACTGTGTGACAATATTGCAAACTAAAAAATATTTTCTTAAAAACATTCTAAAAGCAGATAAAGAACTTCAGATGGGCCAGTCAGATTTTGCTTCCTCTGAAGAAATTTCTATTATGAAATGGAAGAATAGAGGAGCAAAATTAGTGGTTATCATTAGCAACATGCATGATTCTGATTATCATACTACAGTACAGAGAAGAAACAAGAAAGGTGAGAAAGAAACTGTTTCTTGTCCTTGTTGTGTTAGTGATTACAACAAATATATGGGGGGAGTGGATAGATTTGACCAGATGCTCGAGACATACTCAATTTCATGGAAATCCAGAAGGTGGTAGATGAAGATATTCTACTACCTAATTGAGGTTTGCATTGTCAGTTCGTATATATTACATCGAGAGACCACTAAACTAAAAAATTACAAAGAAAAGCCTATATCCCATCTCACAATTCGCTGCACATTAGCAAACAAACTTACTGGAAGTTTCAAGAATAGAAAGACCCGAGATACAGATGGAAGAAATGCAACTGTAAGCAAATATAAATTCAAAAAACATGCTATGTGCCCCCAGAATACTTTGAAACTTGTAGACGTTGGATTGCATTTGCCGGTAAAAGGTACTATGCAATAATAGAATACTTTGAAACTTGTAGACGTTGGATTGCATTTGCCGGTAAAAGGTACTATGCAATAATGTGCTTACTGCAGCACGAAAGCTAAACCAAAAAGAAGCTCTACACTATGCTGCAATGTAGCTCTCTGCAGGGACTGTTTTGCCCCTTTCCATTCCAAAAACTGATTACAGTTTACATTTCTGTGAGATAATAGTTACCAGTTGACGTTAGAAATTTTATTTGGAGATAGGATTATTCTAATATTCTAGTGAATTGTAATTTCAATTAATTGTGTTCAGACATTGATTTGACTATAATATTTGATATTCTCAAAACAAATGTTAAAGTAGTTAATCATGTATCATTTATAATTTGTTAGTACACTTGAAATATTTCAAATAGTAAATATCATTAATAAAAGTAAGTGGTTATTTAAGTGACCACTATCCAGATGGGTACCCAGAGTGTGTCTGAAAGAATGGTGGTCATTCAAGTAACTACTCAAAAATACATAATATTTTAATAATTAAATATTTTTTAGCTAAATCATTGGCACCAACACTCAATATACATAACAATAGTACTTATAAAATAATAATATTAAAATTATACTAAATAAAAAGTTTTGCTCCCTAAAGGGTTAATTCACTTGTTTTTCTATCAAGATCAGAAAGTAGTTCCCAACATTTTTTCAAGTCATAAATTAATTCTAATTTAAATGAATTCTGTTTCATGTTCTTTATTAATTGTTTCACAACACGGGAGATGAACCAAGTCATGAACATTCACTTGTTCCTCAAGTATGCCCAGCATCATTTTTGATTGAATGCCTTGACATGCGTGAATAAATCGCAAATCAAATTTGTTTAAGCTTGCAACTTTAGATTCAAAACAACTTTACTTTTATAGCCCTCTGCCGAGAGACTTGGGACTACCTAACATTCGTCACAAGCAGTTCTGTTGTTGGTTTAAGGGAGTGACACCAGCTCTCTCTTACACCGTGGTTTGAGGTGTTTAATCATGTGGCAGTTGCAGCTAAAAACAGGGGTCTGCAATCCCGACAGCACTATGGCTTGGTGTCCTGTGGGGAAGTTTGCATGCGTAAAGGAAATAGACATATCAAATATACTGCATTAAGAAATAAAAAGGGAAAAAACTAATTAGTTTTTTGATAAAATATTGGAGTGGGTTCTTGTGGCGGGCCGGATGTGTCCCGCGGGCCATAGTTTGGAGACCCTTGATATAGATCCATGTTCAGGGTACTGATTGACAAATCCAATGGGAAGGAAAGACCATTGGGAAGACCTAGACGCAGATGGGAGGCTAACATTAGACTGGACCTGAAAGAGAGAGGGTGTGATGAGGTGGACTAGAAAGAACAAGATGGATAGGTGGTATACTTTTGTAGGTGTGTCAATGAACTTACAATTCCTAATGCCAGTAAGCAACTAAGTAATGATAACCCTCTAATTGTGTAGTGTTATAAATTCATCTATAATTCAACTTTCTCCAAATGGTCTTTCTAAATTTTAGTGCTATATATCTTAGAAACTTAGCTCATATTTAAACAAATAAAAATTATTTTGTACATTGTATATTGAAATTCTTATTGAGGTGTTAACACATATTTGAATAGTACTTTCAATTCAAATGAGTAGAGAATAACAATGAGCTTATTGGCCATCGAGTATTAGATTGCTATACCAAAATTATTAGCTCCAGCTCCAGTGTTAGTTTAATTGAATCAAAACAATTCCTAGTTTATTTTTGTTATCTAACAATAACAGTTAAGCTCATATATCTTTTAAGGAAAATATAATTTCTTTTTTTAGAGGTTCAAATATTATAATATGAGGATAGAAGGGCAAGGCCCACACACCAGAAGATTATAGGCCTAAAAGGTCACAATTAAAAGTTAAAACACATAGTTATGTAATTTTCAGGGTACATCAGTCTCCTTTTAGTTATGTAACTTTTAAGGTAGCCTACTTTAGTCCCCTTCTCCAACAGAAGAAGCCTGATGCCGCCCAAAAATTACACAATGATGTGTCTTATTGTGTTTAAATTGTAAACTTTGAGAGCTACAATTTTCTGGTGTGTAGGCCCTGCCCTTCTATTATCCTTTCAATGTTTAATTTAATATAGCCGTTTGGTGCCATTTTCCCTTAGTTTATACACACCTTTTAAAAATAAAATAACATAAATCAGACTTTACAACAACGCTGCCACAAAGATGTATCAGTAGTGGCTATTTATCGAAGAAAAAAAAATATTCAAGAGGAAGTGTGAAACTTACTTAAAAAAAAAAAGAAAGAAGAGAGATGGATCAAATGCGCTATTTTTAATCTTCAGTTTATACATGAATGAAGAACCTTTAATTTTAATCATATATTATTATTATTGTTGTTAGCACCGCATTTTACTACCAGTTCGAGTTATACACATTTACGCTAACGTGTAATGGTAGGGTACAGTTTAACGTGGGATCCGAAACACGGTAAAGGTTTGGCATTCCACACATTCACAAGTTTTGATCAATACAAGTCTTGTCAGAGGTGAAGGAAGGTTTAATCTCATAAAACACAGTTAATAAGGCTTTAACTTACTAAAATGATTTTTTTACCACCTATTCAGGTTATAACTTAAGTAATTATTATTATTATTAGCACCGCGTCTTACTACCCGTTCGGGTTATACGCACTTACGCTAATGTGTAATGGTAGGGTGAGAGGAAATGAAGGACCTACAGTTTAACGTGGAATCCGAACCACGGTGGAGGCCTGGCATTCCTCACATTCACAAGATGAACTTAAGTAATAATTACACTAATGTATTAACGATGAAGGTTGAAATTAGAGGTTTACAACTATTTTAATATCTCAAACTCAAAATTAAAATTAAAAAACATATTTTTTTCAAATCTCCAATATGCTATTTTCTCAAAATCATCAAATAAAATAGTTTCTTAAACCTAGAATTTTAAATATCCTTACATAATTAGGGGTTTGAGTATTAAAAGATCCCATCCCTTTATAAAAGGAACATTTAACCAAAAGAACAACTTAAGGAAATGTAATAGAAAAAAAAAGTCAATCGATATATTATAAGTTATTATTTAAACATGAACTTTTTTCACTCATGAAATGTACATAAGTAGATTCACCAAAATATCATGATATGTATTTTTATGAAACTTTACTTAATACAATAAAATAGATATCAACTTATTTCTAAAATTCATTGTAGTGTTTATTAATGTATCATATGATAGTAGTTACTTGGCCCTCACCTTGGATGGAGTTCCAGGTTCATAATTGACGAACCTTGGCAGTTTCTTAATTTCTTCCAAACTTATCCTGTTATTTTGTATATCATCAGGCTGTAGTAGTTTGACATCCAAATCTTTAACGTTGGTGCAAATAAAGGTTTGTCCATCACAGCTTCCCTCATCTGAAGGTCTCATATCTACTTTCGGAAGAAGTGACGGAACTTTCGGCAAGGGAACAATTTTATTGCATTTTATAGTGTATAAAGTCTCTGGCTTGCAGGAATATACATGGGAAGGTTTGGCATGTTCTTCCGTTTTAATTTTCTGCAAGCATTTCACATCCCAAAGAGACGGAACTTTGTCTCCAGTGGCTGTACTGCATTTAGTTGGCTGTGGAAGATCAGACGGGACTTCGTCAGTTGTGTTGGCAATACTTCGACTCTGAAATGAAATAGGTAAATACAAAATTATACAAAAATAAAAAATTTCTTCTATCTTATGTAAAAGTAAAAGACTTGTTTCCAGATTTAAATATTAATTTTATTTCTACTATGAGTAATAAAATATATAAATTATAAAAATATATTGGGTTCCCAAAAATTATATAAGGTGGGGGATACTATAAATATGGTAACCACACGGTTCAATCTATAATAATAATAGGAAGTGTTTGTCTGCATGTGTGTGTTTGTTTGTGTGTGATGCCCAGCCAAATCTATGGCACTCAAGAGATCTGAAATTTTTAACATAGTTGGAGGAACGGGGTCCAAATTCACCTCGAGGCCGGATTTTTAAATTTTAGCTCTTTAATTAGGTTATTTATGACTAGCAGCCAATCCCGGCTTCGCACGGGCATAATAATATAATAAAAGAAAATACACAATGTTTTACAGTGAGTTCCTAAAAATATAATATTCATTGAAAACAAAAAACTAAGATATTAATTTTTTTTTGTGAATATATTTTCTTAAACTTTTTTTGTATTTACATTGTTT
>CABFOV010000117.1:0-14421 GCA_902141375.1 Timema poppense
TTCCACGTTAAACTGTAGGTCCTCCATTTCATCTCACAATCACCCTACAATTGCACATTAGCGTAAGTGTGTATAACCCGAATGGGTAGTAAGACGCGGTGCTAATAATAATAATAATAATATTTGTAAACAATAATCTTTTGAAGAACACTGGCACCGAAAGAGGTAAAGGGTTACTCCTACTGACCAAAGAATAATATTTTCAGAGCGTGAAGATATCCCACTTCCATTCCATGAAAAATAGTCCACTCCTATCAAATAAATACATTTGGTGATTGATATAGAGACTATTTCTGATCACCTGATATTTTCTTTGCTCACAATGTTTAAAAAGTCATACTCCCCCCATTTATTTCTCTTTGGATCTTCGTAGATATCAGGGAATCCCCAAACTTCGGTAGGGGGGCTTGAGCCCCCTCAAGCGTCCCATGGATATACGCTAAGTGCGCTCATGTCCATTGTATTAGTCAATAGCGGAGAAAAGGACCATTACAATTATTTTGGTTGTCACGAAGGGTGTAGCGTACAGGTTTTCAACTTTTAGCATTTAAAATTGGTTGTCACATGAATGTGGAAAGTACAGGCCTTCATTGCTTAGCATTACAACGTTCATGTTGTCATTTTTCACTATATAGAATATGACTCTAGTATAAATTCCTGGCCTTAAAATCCATATCAAGCTATAGTTCAAGTTTAAATAACCTTTGTAACAAACTCAAATCAAAGATAACATTAATTGCCTGATCTTTCTTGACCTTTAAAATAAATACTATTATTAATGCCCGGTTCATTAATAACACCCAATAAAAAGCCAGTACAAAGTACGGTCCTGTGGGGTGCCTACAAGATCACAGATGGTAACAAAGGTTATTCAGAAAAGTTTCCAACATATCTTATGAATAAAAACCCAACACGTTTATTATAATACTTAAAATGTCGAATACATCTCATTTGTGGAAAATCTACCAATTAATTGCCGACTATGACAAAGAGAAGTGAAACAAAACAACTTGGGGAAACCTGTATCACTAGGCGCATGGTTTAATGCGATCACTCTCGTGTTGATTGGTTGATGATGAAATTAAGGTTCGAATCTCAGTTGGGTGTATTTTTAAGTTGTTTTTTTCTCTATAATGTAATATACTCTATGCAAATGCAGGTATGTTCCCTCTTTAATTATACCTTGCTCACCCATATTTCATATATAGTCTTTTGGGATTAAATAGTCAAGCTATTATAGTTAATTACAGTTAAAGCTGCATGTAAATAGCATATCCTTTAATTTGAAAAATTACACCTAGACACAGGAATCAAACCCAGGACCTTAAGCTTAGTACACACTTACGCTCTTACCACTTAGCTATATATATAGCTATATATATTGGTTGATGATGAAATTAAGGTTCGAATCTCAGTTGGGTGTATTTTTAAGTTGTTTTTTTCTCTATAATGTAATATACTCATCAACCAATATATATAGCTAAGTGGTAAGGGCGTAAGTGTGTACTAAGCTTAAGGTCCCGGGTTTGATTCCTGTGTCTAAGTGTAATTTTTCAAATTAAAAGATATGCTATTTACATGCAGCTTTAACTGTAATTAACTATGATAGCTTGACTATTTAATTCCAAAAGACTTTAGTTTTAAGTGTCTGGTGGATGTTTACACTATTTCATACATATTTTGCCACTTCTTTTAAATGTTTTTTTTTTGGTCAGGTATGGGATAGCTGGCACCACAAATGTTCAAGGGGAGGTGGTGAAAAAGCTTGACATTTTGGCCAATGAGCTGTTCATCAACATGCTCACCTCCTCTTACACAACCTGTTTGCTCATCAGTGAAGAGAACGAGACTGTCATTGAGGTAGGTATCGCATTTTATCGACTGTTATCGCAGAACAATAAATTATTATTACACTACCAACAGTGGTCAAATGGTCTAAGGCATCACACTCACAATATACTAGACTGCTGTCGACAGGGTAATCAGGTCTTTGATCCCGGTTGGGTGTAATGAAGTTTTTGTTTTAAGTGGAATGAATAGTACCCATCAATAATGTAGCTGAAATGGCTCCAGGATTAATTTTACTATGGGCCATCATCATATGTGTAGTCCTGAATTGTTTGGCACCTGCCAGTCCAGCCCCGATTAAAATAAATAATTTTACAGTTTGTTCATTAACACTACACCCTGATTTTGGATGGAAGAACAGTAGAGAAAATTCAAACATATTTATTTGCGGCCAACATTGTTAACATTTTACAATATTATTTGTGGTATTTTATAGTTATTGATAATATATGTCAAAAATGACAGCTGCAAATAGCATGACTTGATGTATGAATATATTTAAAATGTTTTAGTAACGTTAGTAACTAACTTCTACTGTTCTTCCTACTAAAATCATACTACACATTCCTAAGTTTTAGGGGTATGTGAAGTCTATTTTTTGTATTTGAAGCGAATTTGAATCTAACATGATGAAATGCTCCCTAGCAGAATCGAAGTTTGACTATTAAACTGTATAACTTTAGATATTATAATTTATCATTAACATATTTTGTCCTAATTATGTAAATATCACAACATACACTTTAATTATTTTAGATTTATACCAAAACTGTACATAAAAGTGTATTTTAATTTTAAATACTTTTGTTGATGAAGATTTGTAATTGTTGAATCTTGAATTTTACTTTTGAACCAATGTCGAAAGTTTTAGAAGCTTTGCACACCCAAGTAAGTTTGATTGTTTATCCATTTACAATTGTAGTTTTGTTCGACATGTTTAAGATATGTACCAAGTAATCTAATACCAACTTAACATCTCAATAGGTAGAGACTGAAAAGCAGGGGAAATATATAGTCTGCTTTGACCCATTGGATGGTTCATCCAACATTGACTGTCTAGTCTCCATCGGTTCCATTTTTGCAATTTATAGGTAACACCAACAAATTTTCTTGATTTTATTCTGGTTGAGTGTTAATATGTGTAAAAAAGGTCTTAGTATCTTGCAAAAGAACACAAGTTTCATTTATATTATATTGCCTTGACTATTTTTAACAATACTATATAAATGATACATATGAGTAGTTGGATATATGTGGATTATTACAAAGAATGAAGTAATATCGAAAGAGGCAAAGATGGCAGTATATCAAAGTGTGTTAGTGCCAACATTGTTTTATGGATATGAAGCTTGGATCTGTCAGGGAGAAACACAAGAGCAAGGTGAATGCAATTGGAATTAGATATCTAAGAAAAACTATGGACAACATCAGTAATGAATGGGTGCGGAAGGAGTGTGGTTTAAAAGGAAACCCAATAGGTCAAGGTGAAAGAAGTGTCTTAATTTGGTTTGGGCATTTTAAAAGGATTAGTGTTGCTTGAGGGACAAAGCAAATATATGAACAAGTGTGTGGATCAAAAGGAAGGGGTAGGCCATGTAAGATATGGTTCAATGTTGTAGACGAATGTGTGAAAAGGTAAACATTAGGAGTTTTAAGAATAAAAGAGCCTGGAAGTTGGTGAAGCGAAGGGTTATAGTGAGCTATATTCAAAGTTTCTTGCCTACCCCATAAAAGGAATGGCATGATTAGGTATGTATGTATTTATGATACATATGAGTAAAAATGTGTGTACCTCTTGATGCAAATGTTATCAAGCAATGCAGGTTTTTACTATATAATGCCTGTGAACTAAAAATCCAATTCTTATCTGAAACAGTCTTTAGGTGGTCTAAGGAATTAGACCCGCACTTAGCCGCTAGTGATGGTAAGGTCTCTTCTCAACTTCTGGTCAGGTGCTCTGGGAGTTGTTTATTTTATCCATCCTCATTTTTTTTTTGTCACCAAGTTTTCCATCCCCTTTGCAGGTGAATTCACTTGGATATGACCCCTATCCATCCTGTTCCCTTGGAGGAACTGGCTTAGTTTACTCTTTGCTGGTTGTTTTTTTAGACGACAGAACCTGGACACCCCTCCTGGCCTGTCCGAGGCTCTGCAGCCAGGTAACCAGCTGGTGGCCGCTGGCTACGGTCTCTATGGCAGTGCTACGATGCTGGTTCTGTCCATCGGCGGGGGAGTGAACGGCTTCACTCTAGACCCCGTGAGTCCTCATCCCCCACACAGGGTGTACCGTAAGATGAGGGACACAAACACAATGAAAAAAGTTCATATAAATATGTGTTTCATTTGACCGTGTGTTTTAGCTATAGCCATGTTGCTACTAAAGTAACGTGGAGCTGCTTAGCAATATAAAAAGTGCTCAACATAGTCACCGCCGGCAACTGACTGGTACACACATTCCCCTGACTTAAATCAATTTTTTTACTTGTGGGGCCACTTGAAACAAATTGTTTACTCAACACTCATTGCCAGCAATGAAATACTTCCAACGTATGTAAGAAGGCTGCCGATGAATCCGACAAACACCTGGTATTTCTTAAAGATATGACATGACACCTGCAGGCTTGCTGCATTCAGGTCTAGGGTAGCCATTTTGAGCACTTCCTGTAGTGTTAAGCAGCTTCACATTACTGGAGTACAGACATGATTCAAACTCAGAAATACACACATGTTCATACTATCTTTTGTATTTTTTTTGCGTCTCCTGTCCACAAGTGAACTGGGTCCCATATGTTACGGTACATGTGTATATTAACATTATATATATTTCTAATCACGATTGTATGTATGTTTGAACATCTATTTACACGGAAAGTTGACAGTCTTACCTTGATGAATTAAGCACGGCCCTATCATATAAGCTACTCCATATCCGACAAGGTAATCGCTTGCTATAACCTTTGGGGTTAACAGATTGTATCCTTCGTTTACCTTGAAAGGTAGCAAGTTTACCTTTCATGGTTCCACTATGGCTCAGGTAATAAAATAAGGCCATAGTGTAGTCCATCAAGGTAAGACTGCACGTGCAGAATGTGCATGTGTATAAATATACAGAAGATTTAGAATATTTTACAATGAGATAACATGCAGAAATACAGGACTTTTGTTGTCGAACCACTACACAGGTGTAAGCTACGGTGAGAAAGCAATAGTTTTGCTCAAAGGTTTTGTTTAACAATTTTTTTTTATGAATCGAGGATCTGACACTTGAGCTCAGTCGATAGCATGTTGTCTACTGAGCTAAGGGTCCCGAGTTTGATTCCCGATGTGGCCGAAAATTTATCATTGCTGAAAAGTGAGTTTACCCTTTCATAGTGATAAATTATGGTAACTGGATGTGTTGTTCCTGTCTTAGTATTAAGTTAGATTATAAAACATATGAAGCTACAACAGGCCTAGCAAGCCAGTAGTGAAAAATATATGGCTTGAATAAAAAAATTGACCCAGACGATAGGCTCTAAACAGTAAAGGATATAAAGTAAAGTATTTATGAATCAAGGGTCTTGGATTTTAAGATTTAAACTAAGAAAATCTGTGTTTTAATGTTATATCATCAATACCATTGTTTTTGTGAAGTAATTCTATTTCTTATCAGATCTATTTCAATAAAAAGGAATGTTTTTTTTTTGTATGTGATCACACTCGTTAACTCCATTCATGCAAAATTTTGTGTTCCAGTCCATAGGAGAGTTTGTGCTGACTGAAGCCAACATGAAGATACCATCTCGTGGGAAGATTTACAGCATTAACGAGGGCTACACACATCTTTGGGATGATGCGGTCAAGGAATATGTTAACAACAAGAAGAACCCTAAGGTATGACTAATGTTTTAAGTTCATTATTTGAGGCATAGTAAAGATGCATAGGTACAGGTTAAAGAAACAAACACATTATGGCTCTCACTAATTCAATGAGGATCTCGGGTCCACACTTTACACTGCTGCCACTGGAATAAGGGGTAATGGCTGCCTCTTGAAAAAAATTCTATTTTTACCGTTCGATCGTTTGACTTAAGTTTCTTTTCTATCGGAATTCATAAGGAGGGAGTGTGAAATGTGCGACCAGACTTATAAAAAGTGAAAAGATATCAGTAAATAATGAAAGGAGATCAGGAATATAAAAGGAAAAGGAATGATTAAGGGCAAATATAGGAAATGAACAAAATAGATGTGACCATAAATGTGTTCCTTATCCTTCTTTCTTGTTACCTTCTCTATATCCATCAAAACATTGCTAAGATAGAGCTATCACGTATTAAAATGTGTTTATTGTTGAAAAAATATCTTGTATCTGACAAGAGTTTTTTTATAGTCAAAGCTGGGTGATCTCTGCATTGTTAGAGTAGGCAGAGCCTTCAACTGTTCTAGGAGTGAGCTATGCATCACTGGGTACACAAACTAAATATCGGTCTCATCTAGTCTGGTTTTCTGGTGACTAGGAAGTTGGATGGTTTGAATTCGGATCAGGTGTTTGTTTTACCTAAATAGTTTCCCACTAGTACTCCATGTGGATATGAGCACATTTCCTCTAAATTCTACCTTTCCTTCTACCTGATTAGTGTTAAATGTGTAAAACATATTCCCTCAGAACCCTCAGAAGTGATGGTTTAGCTAGAACTTTTAGAGATAATGGTTTAAATGGAATCCTCAGAAGTGATAGTTTAAAAGGAATCCTCAGAAGTGATAGTTTAAAAGGAATCCTCAGAAGTGATAGTTTAAAAGGAATCCTCAGAAGTGATAGTTTAAAAGGAATCCTCAGAAGTGATAGTTTAAAAGGAATCCTCAGAAGTGATAGTTTAAAAGGAATCCTCAGAAGTGATGGTTTAAAAGGAATCCTCAGAAGTAATGGTTTAAAAGGAATCCTCAAAAGTGATGGTTTAAATTGAATCCTCAAAAGTGATGGTTCAAAATGGAATCCTCAGAGGATTAGAACATTCTAACTAGAACATTTGAAGGTGATGGTTAGACTCAAATTTTATCCACTCTCAACTACTGCAGAACACATTTTGTTGTTGTTAATTGTTATGAAACTTAATGTGATGTAAATTAAAAAGTGATAACATTTGTATTTAAAAGTTGAGACATAGCGACAGAAGGAATGTTTACTTTCATAAGAATTTCATTTGAAAGTATTTTTGTGTAGGCCCTCTTTTGTAAAATCAACCTTTCTTTACAAGATACACAATACAATCCTCATCGTGTTGATATACCCTTTTGATAAATATAATGGCAATAATATTGTGTAATAAATTATGTACAGCCAATTTCAATTTCATTCTAGTAAATTACTACACGGTATTTTTTTTTAAATGAAACTTTTGTTGTAATATTGTTTTGGAAATGCATTTTAGCCTAATGCTTTACTATTTCGCAGGTTGGAAAACCATATGGAGCTCGTTATGTTGGCTCCATGGTAGCTGATGTACATAGGACCTTGAAATATGGAGGTATATTTATGTATCCTGCTACTAAGGATTCTCCCAAGGGCAAGGTGATTATATAACCGCGGATTCCTTGGACATTTTTATTTTACTTTAACCATTACTATTAGAAAATATTTAAAGTTCATAATTTCTAGAGATGGGTCGAATACACTCTTTCAATAATTTGAATCTTCATTTGTATCTCCAAATCCCAAGTTCAACTCTTGGAAAAAACTACAATAAATATATTTTAAAAAATCCAAAAACTACATAAAATAAATAAATAAATAATCCAAAAACTACAAAAAATATATAAAAATTATCCAAAAACTACAAAAATAATCCAAAAACTACAAAAAAATATAGTAGAAATAGTAACTTTTTTTTTTGCATTCATTATAACATTCAGTTAAGTGTTAAATTAATGGTCTGCTGGGGTATGGTTGTGTTAAGTCGGTTCTATAATTATGTTGGGGTCTAACTATCAATAAGCATTATTAGAGCCAATAACAACTCAATGGCTCCGACAACTTAGCTCAGTCGGTAGCGTCTCTGTCTACTGAGCTTAGGGTCCCGGGATCGATTCCCAGCATGACTGAAAAATTTATCATTGGTGAAATGTGGGCTTACCCTTTCAAAGTGATGATTTAACAGCCGGGGACTGGATGCTGTGCCTGTCCTAGTCTTCTTCTTCTTATTATTATTATTTAGCACCGTGTCTTACTACCCGTTCGGGTTATACGCTTTAAGTACAAATTACGCTAATGGATTAGGAATTGGGAAGGTTGAATTAAAGGAAGTGAACCCGCATTTGCGTGGAGGGAGAGTGGAAAACCATTTAGGAAACACTACCCCCAGTTCACCCGACCGAGATTCAAACCTCGATCTCCCTGTCCTCATCAGTCGAGCTCAACACGACTAGCGCGTTAGCCAACTACGCCACCGAGGCGGGTCTGTCCTAGTCTTAAGTTGGATTATAAGGTATATGAAGCTACAACAGGCCTAGCAAGCAGGTAGTGGAATATATATGTCTTGAATAAAAAACTGACCCAGGTCATAGGCTGGAAACAGTAATGGATGTAAAACAATTCAATGCATTTTTTTAATCTCGGACCTAATATTTTCTCGAATCCCCGATTCTTGAACATCCTGAAGTGTTCTGGGGTCTCATCCCTATTAATTTCAAAATGTTACGATCATATTTTGTATGATAGTCTATAATAGCTTTTAACATTGAACAAATTATATAGTCATTAATATTAATGATATTTTTAATATAAATTAAAACAAGAAAAAAATAATCCCAACTGTTTGATAGGTACAGTTCTGCTCAGTGATTTAGAATATAGGTTGGCCAAAGAAAATGCAAATTGTTCCCTTCTCTTTGGGTGGTCACCATAGTAACAGTATGAGAACATTTTTCAAAATTTGAAAAATACAAGTTCCTCATTGGTGCAAATTCAAACTTAGTGTAAGAAGGCTGGGAGCTTTGTAGAGGTGAGGTTAAAAAAGCGTCTTGGCCAAGCCACATTGGTTTGGTTTCTTGTCCCTCTGGTTCAAACTTCGGTTCTGTACTTTTTGTTTAACTAAAATTTTACAGTTTTGGGTACAAATGCAGATGATTTTCATCAGTTATATTAAATGCAGATGGTTTTATTTTTTCATGTATAATTTTATGATGATGATGATGATAAAAACATGCTTAACATGACACAAGGGGCTGAACTTTTTTTTTCGATCAGTGAGTCTTGCTACCCGTTCAGGTTATACACATATAATAATTACTTTAGGGATAGAGATGGGGACAGAAGTATTTTAGAGGTAACTTACCCACATTTTTGTGGGAGGAGAGTGGGAAACCATTTAAGTAAACCCGCCCTCAAAGGACCCGACCGATATTCTAACATGTAGATCTCCCAGTCATCAGTAGGCCAGTCTAGCACAAGAGTGACGTGTCAGACCATTCGACCACTGAAGCAAATATTTATGGCTGAATAAATTTTATGTTATAATAAATAATAGGATTTTGTTAGATCTGTTCATTATTTCTAGTTGCGGTTGCTGTATGAATGTAACCCCATGGCATACATTTTAACTCAAGCAGGCGGTCTTGCCTACAACGGGAACATCCCTATACTGGATGTAGTTCCAGAGACAATCCACCAGAGGGCTCCCATCTTCCTTGGCTCCAAGGAAGACGTGGAAGATGTGTTAGCAGTTATAAGGAAACATAATAAAAACTGATGTTCTTTGTCATTAACGAATCATTTAAAATTTGTTGATCATGTCATATAAACTATATTGAACTAATTAAAAAAAAACTATAGTTAATTTGATTTGTTTCATCTCAGAGCATGGAAAAAAGGTCATACATAATAGTTAAATATTTTATACAAACAAAAATTAATTATTATTATTACTAGCACCGCGTCTTACTACCCGTTCGGGTTATACGCACTTACGCTAATGTGTAATGGTAAGGTGATTGCGAGATGAAAATGGAGGACCTACAGTTTAACGTGGAATCCGAACCACGGTGGAGGCCTGGCATTCCCCACATTCACAAGATGTCTTGTCAGAGGTGAAGGAAGGGTTTGGTAATCAGATAAATCTGTGCCGGGACCAAGGACTGAACCCCGGCCGCCAGCATAGAAGTCTGAAACCTTACCCCTAGACCGCCAGGTCACCCTTTATGTTATTCATAGCCAGTACTGGTACTAGAGTGTGAAAAAAAAGTTAGTCTATCTGTTGAGACTACTTGGTTGCGTATCACATTTGACCATCTAAGAAACTTGTCACCTTTTTCTAGTTAATTTATGTACACCTAATTTGTATGGGTGTGGAAGAAGTCCTTTTAAACTTTGAGTCTAGTTCGAATCAAATTTGAATGAAAACAGTGTTTTTTTTTTCCTAGTTCGAGTCATGAGAGCAATATTTGTACTAAAAATATTTCAATTTGAATTTCTGTAATAAATCTATTCATAAATAATAAGTACAAACATATTTTTTAGATAGAATTTTTTTCTCTGAAAAAATGTATTATCACACAAATTAGGATTTTTAATTTTATTTAATATAATTTATACAATTTTTCTTTTTAATTAGACAAAAAAACATATTGAGTGATAGTATTTGCTACAAAATAATATTTCAAAATAGAATAAAATTAAATAAACTCTAGTTTTTGAGAAAGTATCTAACATTCCGAATACTTTCATTTTTAGAGTTTTGTAAAATTTTATGGTCTAGTTCGAGCAGATACTTAAACTCAACTTTAAATTTTTGATTTCTCACACACTCCTACTAATCCGTCTTTTTGAATTAGTTCAAATAGAAACAAACCCATCCAATAACTATACAGTGAGTTTATTTTTATACATTTTTAATGTATACAGAATATAACAAGATAATTGCTAAATAGAAAATAAATTCAGATTAATCACATGTAGGTAATATATGATTTACATACATTTGACTGAATTAATTCCCGTTTAAAATAAGAGTAAATTCTAAAGTGAAAAATAGTTTGAATTTATAAATGTGAGGAGTAATGCATTTACAGATTAAACACACTGTTTTTAAAGTGACACAAACACATGACTTTAAAGATTTATATTAAGTTAAGTTTAAAATTAATAAGTTATATAACTTAAAATGTCATATTTTCAAGAGAGATTGAAAATATCCACAAACCGTTTGTTGAAGTTTATTATTGATAGTTATTTTCTTAGACACTTTGGGGTTTTGTTCGTCACTCAAAATATGGTTGTAAAGTGGCGTCTTATCTGAAACAAAACAAAGCTAGAAATTAGATCCAAATGAAGAAAACTAATCTGATCTGATAATATATAGCTCTTTAAGGAAAACTTATTTTTACTTTTTTGAGTTACATATTGTTATATATAGAAGGTGGTACAGTAGGTCCCAATTTACAGCATTCCGCAATTATATAAATGTGTCATATGTTCGGCTAATCTCATTTTTCCGGCTTTTTTTTTGCATAACGCATGCAGTGAATTACTTTGGCTGCCCTATTTTTGTCTGTAATTCAGTCTGTTCGCGGCAGTGATGGGCACTATCGAATGATTTTAACTATCGATTATCGAATGAATAAAACCACTGAATGATCATTTGATAGTTTTCATTCAATTGTTTTTATCTGCGCACTTTATATATGACAGTGTAAACATGCTATTAGGATGTTATGTACATTTAAAAGTTAAAAAATGAATGTATAATCACAAGTTTACCATAGTTGGCTTCTGTGATTGCTCATCCCCTCAGAGATGTGAACTGATGGAAAACCTCCAGGATGTGAGGGTCCAAGTCTTGAGTAAACAGAAGTGTCTCCAGTGTTGATGAGTACTTCTGCACTTGCTCGTGATGCTGCAGGAAGACATACAGCGTTGGTTTAATTTAGGTATAAAAAAAAAAAGAACACTGGATGGTGTTGCACACTTTCATCACCCATGTTTATTTATATATGTAAAACTAGAATTGAGTGGAATGCACTATTTTAATGAATCTGATCTTCATTTTAAATATTTCAAGATGAGTAGTTTATTTAATAGATCCATGCATATTTCATAAACACAAAGATCCTAAGATTTTTTTAAGAATGAAATTTTTTTGTCAAAAAAACAACTAAAAAATTAGGATTTTTAAATAAATTTAAAACAGTTGTTCAAGTTAATTTTAAAAAAATCAAAGAAAAGAAAATAGTAAGTGACCATAGTTGCTAGAAATAGTATATTTAAACTGTACCACATTAATTAAACTCTGAATTTTCAAGCTAAAATTGAGGATTCGGAGTAATAAAATTTTTGCGAGTTTTGTAAAAATCTTCAAGTCGAGTTCGAACAACAACTAAAACTTGACTTGAACTCAAATGTTCAGATACTCACATAGCCCTAATTTTAGCTACTAGTCCCGAATATTGAAAAAAAATTAAGAACATAGGAGGAAATATATAATAGAATAATAAAAATAGTAATTGAATATTAAATATGTTTGTTTTAAAGTATTCTTTAAAAATATTATAAATTTGGTTTAAAAAACCATAAATGATATTAAAAACATCTAACACTTCAAAATTGTGATGCCACATGGTATTTCCCTCAATACTAGCTCCTGAGGAAGCATAAGGTATGCAATATACCGTTAGTAAAATGTTTGGATAGAGGATAGTATTAAGTTTGATAAACAAATGAACAAAGATGTTGGTGGGATCTTATGGACGTTTATAAGATTTTACCTCGATCAAAGATTTGTTTAATTTGCCACTTAATATTTCTTTTGAAATATGAAATAGTTGTTTAAGCTTTACACAAAAGCGGTTTTTTTTATATAAAGGGCTGTAGGGTTTACGTTTGTTTGGCCAGAGCTCTGAAAGGGGTTTGCAACTGGCAAATTTTGGGGAGCATCTATGTAAATTAAAGTCATATTGGCTATAGGGGGAACGTGGGGTAAGATGGAGCACTGACCAAGAGAAAGACCTGCTGTAACCGGCCGATGGTCCACTTGTACCAGTGCGTGTTAAAGTCCCGGCCGTCTGTGTCACTGCGCACCAGGTGCTCTGACAGAATCATGATAAACCTTTGGAAGATGATAAGAAACAAGTTCTTCTGGTTTGCCTGGGCTGTTTCTTGGCATTCCTCCATGCGTTCAACCTGACACACATGATTCAACAGTCAAACCTATGCGCATTTACCAACACATGACACACTCAAATTTTGACAATTAATTGAAAAACACATATGGTCTATGAGATCAAGTTTTTTGATTAAGTAAATTATATTGAAATTAGCTCTCAGATTTTAATTTGTACAAGCAAACTTACTATATTTAATAAATGAAAAAGACACAAGTGAACAGTTTAAAAAAAAAATCACTACTGCAGATTATCACAAAATACTTAAGATTATGTGGTATAGAGCACTAGGCTAAATCATGGTTTAAATTAGGAGGGATAGCCAGCACACTTAACTAGGTGATACTGGAGTAGAAATTGTTTATATATAACACTAAAAAACACATAAATACATTTTTAAGGACAAGCTTTCACTGTCACAGACAGCTTCATCAGGTCAGGAGAGTAAAGTAGACTGATGCTTTTGGTTGAACTGTAAGGTTGACTGTCCACAGCTGACTGTTTTTCAGTTATGACATCACTGTATAGATGGCTATCCCTCCTAATTTAAACCAAAATACTTAAGATAAAATAAATCAAATAATTGGCATTGAGGATTGGCTCGGTCAAAAAGAAATTAAAAAAATGGAGGGATTAAAGGTTAGGCAAAAAGATTTTACTTAACATCTTAGGAAAGATAGTTTGTGAGCGAAAAAAAAAATTTTTTGGGGCATTTGCAATTTTTTTATATGTTTAAAACTATTTTTCTGACCAAATCTATTTTTCTTTAGGGAATTTTAAACCAAATTTCATTCCTTTTTAAGAAGATATTTAAAAAATGTCTTAGCCAAAATGTAGTCTTTTTAAGTGTAATTATTTAAAGGCTAAAAAAAAGCAGTTTAAGGGCTTTAAAACAAATTCCTGTTTGACGTTCTAATAAAGTTGTTTTTTAAAATTTAAAATTAAATATTTGCTCAAATATCTTTTAAGGATTCGACGATCTCATCCCTAAATTTTACTGTGAAATTGTAATGGAGTTTTATGCATGCACTGTTGGCTGTGGGGGAGTTCAATGGATGTTTGCTAACCTCACAATTTCCCCTTTCCACAACACCTGAGCAGTCAGCCAGGTGTGTGGAGAGGGGAAGGCGGTTTAGAATGCTCGCCACCAGTTTCATCCTGATAATGAGTTTCTACTGTGTTTTATTGTATTCAGTAATTTAGATTTATTTGATCATGAAATTCATTCAATCGCTTGAATTGTTAGCAGTTGGCGTCACTGCATGGGTGAATGTGGATGTGTTGGTATAATGTGTTGAAAATAATATTAATATTATAAGTTTGTATGCAGCCCACTCTGGATAATAGATGGATGTGTGGAGATTCAGTTTTTCTGTCGTCCCAGAACCACAATGAGAGTGTGTGTGATAGTGACAGGGCCAGTACAGTAACACCTCCCCCCCC
>CABFOV010000117.1:14590-60391 GCA_902141375.1 Timema poppense
CCCCCCTCCCTTTATTTTCCTCCCCCACTGTATTCAGAAACAGTCAATTTCAGGGGTGCATATCCGCCAGTTGTGTCCTTTAAATCCCTGGGTAGTCTACTCAGCTCTACTCTTACTTGGAGGCTCCGATGAGAGGAGATTTTGCTTTCCGGGAGCGAAGCTGGCCGAGAAGCGATTGAAGGTAATTTTGAATAATTCAATAACATAGTGTCTTAGGTACTAACAATAACTTTATTAAGATGGGAAATCTTGCTTCCAGGAACTAAAAAGCTTTCAATATGGAAAAGTGAACCTTTTCTTGTTTATCTTATCTAAATCAAGCTAGCCTGTCTTTGTGTATTCATAGCAAACCCACCATCTCTTCTGTGGGCTTCTCTCGGTCGTCCCCAGCCTTGCGCGGGTTATTGTTGCCAGCATCTGCATCGTCCGAGTCGGACTCCTCGCTCTCGGCGTGCCGCAGTTTCTCCCTGGCTTCCCTCAGTTCGTGTCCTAGCTTCTCCACGTGCTTGTTCATCTTACGTATGGTCAGGTGCAGGATCTCCCACAGGTAAAGCCTGACAGATGCCGATAACACGCTTTGTTACTTTTCAACTACATACATGAGAGATTGGGGGTGTGCAAAGCTTCGAGAACTTCAACTTGACTTAAAATATTCGTCGGCTTCGACTTTGATTTGAAAGTAAATATTCAGATTAAACAATTACAAAGTTTTGCCAGTAAAATTATTTGAAATTAAAATACACTTTTATGTTTAATTTTTGTTATTTTGTGCTGTTAATTACTCCACAAATTAATATTCACTTGGCATAAGTTAAAAAATATTTTAGCACCGCATCTTACTACCCATTCGAGTTACACGCTTGTGTACTACTTATGGTAGTGGGGAAGGTTGAATTTATAAGAAGTGTACCCACATTTGCATGAAGAGCGAAAGTTTGAAACCATTTAGAAAAAAACACCATCAGTACAAGAAACCGGAATCGAGCCACAATCTCCGTTTCATCGGCGGTCTAGTCTATTGCGAGACCATGCGGCCAGCGAAGCGGCTCAAAGATAATTAAATTACACGTTGTGATAGTTACTTAATTAAGACAAAAATGTTAATTGTGTTTGCCATATAACATTTTGTTGATGCTATATTTAAATACCTAATGTTATACAGCTATGCAACATAAAACCTTTTTTTAAATAGTCAAACTTCAATTCAGCTTCGAGATGATTTCTTATTATTCAATTCAAATTTGTTTGTAATTTAGTAAGTAGACTTTGCACATCTCTTTTAGAAATTAAATGTGTATATATTTATACAATATTTAATCTTTAGATTCAGAAATCAATTAAATACATATTCATAGTTATTATTTAGAAAGAGTAACCCGAATTTTAAATGAAAAAAGTTAATTCATCATCCTTTAAATATGTTTTTCCAAAATATGAATGAAAATTAATTATGCGAGTAAATACGTTACAATTCCAGTTTTTCTAAATTTCGATTCTTAAATTTTAACTATGATGTTTCAATTTCAATTCTTTAACATTTAAAAATGTAATGTTCTTTCCATGCATCCAAACTCACATTGGAAATATATTATTTTTAAAATACTTTTTCATAATCTATTTGTGAAAAATTAACAACTAAAGAATTGTGAGAGAAAAAAAACTATGTAAACAACAATTTTGTATATGCAGAATATCACAAGATTACAAAGCTCTTACTGACTATATTTACATTTATTTGACAGTTCTAAATTGAAACGTCCAAAAGAAAAAAAAAAGAAAACAGTAGTCTAATGCTGCTTCTAACCCTGGATGTACACACACTGGATAGTCTACTGCTGCTTCTAGCCCTGGATGTACACACACTGGATAGTCTAATGCTGCTTCTAACCCTGGATGTACACACACTGGATAGTCTACTGCTGCTTCTAGCCCTGGATGTACACACACTTAAAGTTTATCAAATTCTAAATATTGCTGTTTTGTTTGAATACTTGAACCTTCCCTCTAAGATTTGAGAGTTAAGAATTGAGTGGGAATAGATAATAGAATGTGAGATATGTAAAAAAAGCTGTGAAACAAATTGATAAATAACATATCATAGAACTTAAAAATGTGTAAAACATTGCACTGAAGGATGACATACTTTGTGAATTCTCCTGTCATCTCCTTGGAAAATATCCAGTTAGCAACAGCCGAGCATTCAATGATCAGCGTCTTGAGCATCTTGTCGATGAGCACACACATCATCTGGTGGTGGTTGTGCCAGAGCTCAAACATGTTGCGCAGAATACAGATCTGGGGCTCCTCATATTCTGCCAAGATCTAGTGGGAGATTAAACAACTCCTTTTATTACTGCGTCTTACTACCGTTCAGGTTATATCCATAAATACTAGTTACGCTAACAAGTTAGGGAAAAGTAATAATGAATTTAGATTAAGTGTAGCTGTATTTGCGTGGAGGGAGAGTGGAAAACCATTTTGTAATAACCACCCTCAACTCACTCTACAGGGATTTGAGACCTACACTCCTTGTCATCGGCAGTCTAAACAACAACTTTGTTTTGAATTAATGCATGACCAATATTTGAAATAAAACCAATGGTCCATTATAATGTTATTCTCTCATCTGCGTCTAGGTCTTCTCAGTGGTCTCTTCCCATTAGGTTTACCAGTCATTATCTTGAACAAGGTTCTAGACTCTCCTATTCGCATGACATGTCCTGCCCACCGTAATCTACAAGACTTGACTATCCTAACATTGCCTTGTGTTGAGTACAGTGTATGTAGCTCATCATTATGTAACCTCCTCCACTCACTAGTAGCCTCATCCCTTTTTGGACCAAATATTTTCCTAGGCACTTTGTTTTCCAACGCCCTATTTTTTTCTCCCGCCATATAAGAGAGACCACGTTTCATTCCCATAAAGAACAACCAGTAAAACTATTGTTTTGTATATTCTGAGTTTAACATTCATTGAAAGCACAAAAAGTGTCAATAATTAATTGACCAAGTAATAGCATGCATTCCCCGATTGTATTCCTTTCCTAATTTCCAATCTAACATCATTATTTCTAGTTAAAATTATTCCTAAAAGCTTAAACTAATTAACCCCATCAAATGTGTTGTTTTTCGCAATAATCTCTAAATTATTGACCCAAATAATAAGATAGCAATAAAAAATTCCAGCAAGATATAGGTGGACACACAGACCAAAGGTCAAGGTCATCTTATGGTTGGCTGATGATGGGTAGTTCGAGGTTTGAATTCCGGCCTGATGTATTGTGTGTTTTTTTCCTTAAAATTTTAACCACTCTACCCCAAACACCCACAAACATGGATAAATTTCTTCTAAATTCTAACTTTATATTCCCCTATTTATTTGTTTTGTCCGGGTTATACACATATGTACTAATTAAGTTAATGTGTTATGGATAAGTAAGGTTGTTTGAGAGGAAGTGTACTCACATTTTTGTGGTGGGAGAATAGAAAATCGCTTGGGGCGAGGGGGGAAACCTATGTACACTCAACAGAGATTGAAAACTTGATTTCACTTGATTTAACTAAACATGTATAACCAGACAAGAAATAATACAACATGTAAAAAAAATTGTGACTCCTGAAAATAGCCAGGCATACCAAGAAGAAATGCAACAATAATAATGAGGGGTGTACCATCTATAAAATCAACCATAATGCAGAGAGAGATTGGTTCCCCTAGCCAATCAAAGAACTTTGACCTACCTTGAAAACATAGTGAAACTTGGAGATAGCAGCAAACGAATGTGAGAAGCTTTTAGAGCCCAGGTTTAACAAAGTCTGCACAAACACGTCTATCTTGAGAGGGTTGAACCTGGAGTCCGCCTCGTCGTCTGGTCGTGGGTTGGGCAGATCTTTCAGCACGTTAAGGACCTCCTCTGGGCTACACTTCTGCCTGATGGACACCACGAGCTGATGCGCCGTTGTTGTGCCAGGGAGGGAACCTCAACAAGACAAGGAGAAACGAAGACACAAATTAAAAGAGCATTTTACTTAAAAAAAATTAATATCAAGGACCTGCATTAGTAGTTACGTAAACAAAAGGTGTAACTCTCGCCTCGTCTGGTTTTACAGTGACAGGGAGGTTGGGGTTCAAATTGTGGTCACGGGTACCGAAATGATTATTTTCCCAAATGATTTCCCACTTTATTTCTACACAAATTTAGGTACATTTCCTTTAAATTATACCTTTATTATGCCAGGCCCATTAGTGTTAATATGTTAATATAATGGATGGGTAGGGAGACACGGATCATGAAACAAAATTATGGAGCAGTGATTTAGCAAAAAAATAGAGTTTGCTAAAGAGTGGAAAGTAATATAAAGTCACACTAAAATCTCTAATGATTAAAGCCGCCTTTTGGTGCATTTTATAGACATATGGAAGATAGAGTAACACATCTAAATAGCTTATCAACACATCAGTTATGTAATACAACTTTTTGAAGGTGTATAAAGACAGTAACACAAGCAGCAATCAGGATGGACGCAACTTCCTTCTCATGTATCACTTTCCCCTGCAGGCTCACTGACCTTGAACAATCCTCCTATCGAGCTTCCAAGCACACACATGAGCGTAGAATGACAGAACAATAGCTTACGAGATGGTTGTCCACAGGAAACAACAACAATCTTTGATTGACCCCCCCTCTCCCCTTACAGTAGCTGGGTGCACTTTTGAGGGATACATATATGTCCAAGTTTGATGTAATATAATGCTCTTTGCAACATCCTGCTCAACCTCATAATATTATATTGCTCAGACTCTTATTCAAAATATTTACTCAATTAATGGTTGATTAACCACCTTGGTGGTGTAGTTAGCTAACGCACTAGTTTCTTGTTGAGATAGAATGCCGAGGACGGGGAGATCGAGGTTCGAATCTTGCTCTGATGAACTGGGGGTAGTTTTTCCTAAATGGTTTTCCACTCTCCTTCCACGCAAATGGAAGTTTCACTTCCTCTATATTTAACCTTCTCAATTCCAAGCACATTAGTGTAATTAGTACATAGGCGTATAACCCAAATGGGTAATAAGATGTGATGCTAAATATATAATGGTGGATTAAATATATAAGCTATTATAGTTAAATACATAACCACATATAAACATAATTTTCTTTAAATTGAAAAATTACACCTGAACGTGAGAATTGAACCTGGGACCTTTGTCTTCCTAAGTTAATGCTCTTACCACTGAGCTATCCAGGCATAATCTCGTGCACAGGGTCATGCTTCACTAATATTTTAAGGCATAGTCTGTGATGGACATGCTTCATATGAGCCTGCCTTAAAATATGAGTGAAGAGTGACTTCTTGGTAGCTCAGTTGTAAGAGCATTGAAGTAGAAAATTAAAAGTCCCTGGTTTGATTCCTGTGTCCAGGTGTAATTTTTCAATGCAAAGTATATTAATCAGAGGTGTTTGAATATCTTTACAATATCCTCTATATGAACCTAAGTTGTTATTGAAACAGAACTTATCAAGACTAGGGCAAGGTGATGTTCTGCTGCGATACTGTATAGAAACCCAAAATAGCATGTCAATAAAATAGACGAGTCAGACACCTTGGATCAATCGATAGCTCATCTGCCTACTCAGCTATGGGTCCTAGGTTCAATTCCCGGCATGGCTGGAAAATTTATCATAAGCTAAGGTATGTTAAATACCCCAAACAAATAATCAAATAATAATAACCTATGAAATAAATATTAACTAATTTGAAATATTAAATTGCCTTTTTAATCATCTTATGCTCAAATGTAGTAGTGATTATTAACTACATACATTATCTAATCTAAAAATGATATAAAATTGTGAGTAGATTTGAAGAAAAATGCATCCGCATTTCACAAGGGAGCAGACTAGAGATCACAAATAGGAATCACGAATGCAACCGCTATAGATTGAACCCTGGTCAGTCAATACTGGAAGACACTCGGGCCAAAGGTGCCATTGCTTTGAGATACATTCTTTTCATTTCTGGTTGAATAGTCCTTAAGTCACTTGATGTTCAAGCAACATTACGATTTGATTCCTTACTTGTGAAAAATAAAGTTAAAAAAAAAGAAGACACTGTTCTCCTTTCCTAGCTACAGTCTACTCAAGGAAAGGGTTTTAACTGGCAGCTAGAAAAGTTACTAGCGCTACTTTCACACATTCATACGTCAGATAAGATGAACTTCAGCTGTCACTTTTCACATTTGATAGATATTATCGATACGTATAAAAGAGCACTAATTATATAATAAAATGTTAATAATTTTGGCCGCTTTTAAATATTCTCATAAAGGCTTTTCCTATAAAATATGATTTCGAATTAGTCAGGTTCCACTGTACATGAAACCAAGATTTAGTAACTTTTTTTAACAGTCAAATAAGGAAGGTGGTTCCTATCGCAATATGAATGTATGTTATCTATTCTCTTTATCTAATCCTCAACATGTCATGGACCTCAACAATAAATACCGAGCAATGACACAGGAAGTTTACACAAGCTTTAGAAAGTGTTCATTAAGTGTCAGGGCCCAAAGAGAAGTTGTCAACGTATTGTTGACAAAACTGTGATGTACACTCTGTTTCAATGAACTACCGAAAGTTGTAACAGGCCAGTTTACTCGGCCGCTGCATCTACTAGTGGGGTGACGCAAGTTTCTTCTACGTGTTTGTGTGACTTTTACTGTTCCAGACATAGCAAATAACATTGGAAACCAATAACACCAACAGGGATGGGTGATGATGGTAGCATACTTAACCACGACTTTATTAGAGTCTGGGGTTTGATCCATGACATCTCAGTCAATATCTGTACCAAATTGTGGCGTCTCGTTTTTTCCGCAAGTGGACTTTAGTATCCCTTAAAACGCTCTCTCTTTTATCTATACATTATAATAATAATAATAATATTTAGCACCACGTCTTACTACCCGTTCGGGTTATACGCTTTAAGTACTAATTACTCTAATGGAGTCGGTGACCTGGCGGTCTAGGGGTAAGGTGTCAGACTTCTATGCTGGCGGCCGGGGTTCAATCCCCGGTCCCGGCATAAATTTATCTGATTACCAAACCCTTCCTTCACCTCTGACAAGACATCTTGTGAATGTGGGGAATGCCAGGCCTCCACCGTGGTTCGGATTCCACGTTAAACTGTAGGTCCTCCATTTCATCTCACAATCACCCTACCATTACACATTAGCGTAAGTGCGTATAACCCAAACGGGTAGTAAGACGCGGTGCTAATAATAATAATAATAATACTATAATGGATTAGAAATTGGGAAGGTTGAATTAGAGGAAGTGAACCTGCATTTGCGTGGAGGGAGAGTGGAAAACCATTTAGGAAAAACCACCCCCAGTTCACCCGACCGAGATTCGAACCTCGATCTCCCCATCCTCAGCAGTCGAGCGTCAACACGACTAGCGCGTTATCCAATCACGCCACCGAGGCGAGTTCGCACATTATAATAGCTAATTTTATAATATAGAGAGAAAATTTAATATAAAATGCACAATAATAGGAAAATAGAAACAAGTTTATTTTTGAATGAACATATTTTCCAGTTAATACGCCAGATAAATTGGAGCCAGAAAGTTTTAGACCACCGGATCTTCAGCCACTACTAACAACATAAGGTATTTAATTGAGTCTCTCCCGATTCAGTGATCACATGGTCTCAGGTGTCACTCTAGCGATGAGCTGTATTGCCAAAGACAAGGAGATCAGGGTTCAGATCTAGGTCATGTGTAGTGAGATTGTTTTTCCCTGGATTGTTTCCTCCTCTTCTTCCCTGCAAATGCAGGTAAATTTTCTCTAAGTTTTAACTTTATATCTACCTCATTACTATAATTAATAGATATGTGTAAAAAACAATCAAGTACCTAGAGAGACGCAGTAAAAATAACAAACATGTAGTCGCCAGCAAAGTTGGCGACTTGTGGCTCAGGATTTCTAAGTAACTGTTAATCCTTAGATTTAGAAATGATTTTTATTCGAATTTAATACAAATTTGAGGATACTGATGATTAGAATTTTGATGAACAAAAATTATATTTTTGAGATCACTACTTTTATTCTCGCAAAAGAAGAAAAAATTTATGGGGGTGAGTGGGGGTGGTGGTAGTAGAATGACAAAGTTATGGGACCGCTGCTATAGACAGTCGTTCCAGTAAATGTATCATGATTGGAGTGTGATTGTGTGTGTGTGTGTGCAGCCAAGTGTGCGCATAAGAGAGCCCACTAGAGATGAAAGATAATGGCTCGACAGAGCGTAGAGAAAACAAGTAGGTGAGTGAGGAAACCAGCCGGCAGGCAAGTCCAGTTGTTCGCGGTGATGCGACCGTCAGTATGTCAGAAGAGTGCGCTATGTTGAGGACACGTCTCACCCGCTAAACCATGACGGCATGCTGCGGACTTAAGTGCGTGGCTTGGCTGCTGGTAAGTTAACAATTATTGATATATAATGCCTAGATTGCGCTTGTTAAACTTGCTTTATCATAAGGGTTGCAATGAACCATAAAACTACTTAGGGGGCCACATTTAATAAAACCAATTTGTATTGTCATTTTCGAAAAATAATTTTAGTTCAGTATCTTACTATTACAAAACGAGGAGAGTAAGTTTCCTAAATAAAACAATACGATTAACCCTATATTTTTTACTAAAAATTTGACACCTTTTGCTTGCAATAATGTCATTGAATGTCAGGCGACAAACCTTACGCCAAACCCATTTTTATGTTGACAAATGTGTGTCTGTAACCAATGTTAGAATACAGAGGTGCTGCTAAACATTGCACATATTTGATGTGCAAATTCAGCAGTTTGTGATAATTGATCCATGTCAAAGAAAGAGTATACCGACCTCACATACAAAAAATCCTCCAAATTATACGAAAATTCCAAAATATCGTATTCCCAAATGCTGTAACCCTACAATGTTGGATGGCTCATAATATGATCCATTGGCCACAAAAAAAAAAAATTGATAGGGCCACATGTGTTCCACTGATTTGACATTCCTGACCAAGATACCAACTTATTTTCACCCTTAGTGAATATTTGACTCAACCATGAGCAACTAGTTAGGCCAGGATAAGTTGGACATTGTGTACAATTCACAAGTGTCTCTCGCCAAAGTGAAAAATATGTTAAGTTTACTTGAAGAGTATACAGATATGGGTTTACAAGCTAACATTAAACTCTGAAACATATTCAAACTAAATGTTAGGTGTTTTAATTTCATAAGTGTTAATAAATAGTATCAAATCTACATTAAAATTAGGGTTATTATTAAAAAAAATTAATTGATAAATAAACCTGAAGAAGTTCATTAGTTTATCTTTAAAAACACACTTTTCAAAATAATGCAATCCAATTAAAATATTTTATTTTTGTAGCTAGTTATATGTTCATAAAGTTTGAAAATTTTGATAAGCCTAGCTCAATTATGTATGTAGCTATTGAGCAACCATTTTGAACAACCTTTTTCAATATTGTAGACACCACTGGACTCAGTAATTTGGCCATTTGAACAACGTGATCTGTTTTTGTCCAAACCACATTTAAGAAAACAATAAGAGGACCTGGCGATCTAGAGGTAAGGTGTCAGACTTCTGTATTGGAGGTCCGGGGCTCAAATCCCGGTCCTGGCCCAGATTTATCTGATCACCAAACCATTCCTTCACCTTTGGCAAAGTGCGTGGAATGCCAGGCCCCCAAGTTAACCCAAGTTAAGATGTAGGTCCCCTCTGCTTTCAACCATCATCATTTTCACGTATAACCCGCCTCGCTGGTGTAGTTGGCTAACGCGTTAGTCGTGTTGAGCTGCTCGACTGCTGAGGACGGGGAGATCGAGGTTTGAATCTCGGTCGGGTGAACTGGGGGTGGTTTTTCCTAAATGGTTTTCAACTCTCCCTCCACACAAATGCGGGTTCACTTCCTCCAATTCAACCTTCCCAATTCCTAATCCATTAGAGTAATTAGTACTTAAAGCGTATAACCCGAACGGGTAGTAAGACGCGGTGCTAAATATTAATATTATTTTCATGTATCATCCTACCATTCGGGGTTAATGGAGCTCTCCTTAATGGTGTCCCCCCCTCAGAAATTAATTCCTCCATAAACCAGGAGAGCAGAGGTAAGGTAAGGTCGATAGAGAGCATTAGCCCCACCCACATTTAAGAAAACAAATACTGTAGAACAAAGTTATTTAGGAATCTGTTTAGCATTTTAATGTCCACCTGGATTGCACACATTTATTACACGAGTGGGATAGAGATGAGCAATGTAGACTTTAGAGGAAATGTACATGTGTTTGTGTGAAGGGAAAGTGAAAACAGAGTAGAGAAAAGCAACTTCAGTACCGATTCACCAAACCAGAAATTGAGACCCAGCTTCCTTGTCACCAGCAAACCAGACTTGATGAGCTTGACATTTAGTCTGCGTGCCCATCGATGTGGATAATAAATGAAGATAAAGTTGATAAATTTCCGAAATAGCATTAAATGGCAGATAAAATTAAAACACTGAAACTACAGATTATAATCACTTTTAAATAATGTCTACTTATATATTTATATTACAGGTACAAAAAAAGTATCGAAAATTATTATACTACACTTGCTTTGAATCCCCCCTCCTTTTTTATGGCGAATTTTCCAATAGATTTTATCGCACACAATTGTATAACCAATACAATACTCAATGCCTCAACCCTTCGATAGAAACAAAGAATGTGTTGTCAGTAGGAAAATTGTGCTCATCACCTGAGCCGAGAAGCCAGGGTTCATTCCTAGACAAATGTAAAAGAGGTATTGTATTGCCACATAATGTTTTAACATGATTCTTCCTGGCGAATATCTGTGCAATTTCTTCTAAAGACTATTAAATTATTCTATAATAACCTCTTGTTAAAATGTACCCCTAAAATTAAAAACACTATAATAACAGGGAATTTTACCGGCAGGAAGTAAGTGGTATTTTAAGAGTTTTATCACAATTCCGTCAGTATGCGCGGGTGTTGTAACTATAGACTGGCTGATGTGCGTGGCTAACAATTTACAAGGCTTGGCCGCACACTGGAACATTCCAGGTAAGGAAAAAAAAAATGTGAACAATCGGGACATTCACTTTATGGCACTATAACGAGAGCGAGAAGACTTCTTCTCTGTAACTTCAACTCAGCAGTCTCAGTAAATACCCCCATGGTATTCATTGTTCAGAATAAAAAGAACGTGGGCGATCTTGCATGAATACATTATGTTATTTCACTTTCACCAGAACAACAGACAAACTTGTCAACAATCTTTTTAGTAATTAAAAAATAGAATTTCAAATGTGACAGCCCGCACTTCTTTGTTTTTAGAATTCAATGGAACAAACTATTCTAAGACCACTTGGTAAATAGTGGAGTCAAATGATTTTGAAAAATGCCAACAGTTGCACACATTAAACGCTGCAACCAAACTTACAATAAAAGTATAGATTAACATTTTACTATTTGTTTAACAAAACATCACTATATTATTATTATTATTATTAGCACCGCGTCTTACTACCTGTTCGGGTTATACGCACTTACGCTAATGTGTAATGGTAGGGTGATTGTGAGATGAAATGGAGGATCTACAGTTTAAGGTGGAATCCGAACCACGGTGGAGGCCTGACATTCCTCACATTCACAAGATGTAACATCACTATAATATTAGCCATTGAAATTAATGTAATTACATAATAATTAGTTATTATTTTCTTGAGTTAAATTATTTAGTTTTGTATTTTATTCATTTTATGCTCGAAAAAGATTTTTTTTTCAGTTCTGCGTCTTACTACCCATTCCGGTTATACACTTATGTACTAATTATGCTAATGGGTTAAGGATTAGGAAGGATTAATTAGAGGTAACGCACCTGCATTTGCATAGAGGGAAAGTGTAAATTTAAAAAAAAACACCCTCAGTGATCCAGACTGGGATCGAACCCCGATCTCCTCATCTTCGGCAGTCTATTCCAATATGGGAGTAGAGGGTTAGACCACCAAAGCAGGTAACACTTTTCTTAAAATGTAGTTAGTAACTCTGGACATTACAAGTCATCTTATAATTTTTACTTTCTCTCCACACCTTGAAGAGAAAATATTGTGATCATAAAAAAAAATCAAAACCGAACTCGAGATTTTGATAAATGTAGACTTTTCATGACCCCCTGAAACCAAAAAAGTGGTTTTTGCAATGACGTCTGTTTGTACCTTGGGCTAGAGCCAAAACAATTTTACTGATTGGGCTTAAACATGGTATATGGGGCTTTTATAATGTACCCCGAGGGAATTTTGGAATTAGTTATTTAACCCTAAATCTAATAGTAGATTACTTAAAAGCAAAAAGAGAAAATATTAATTTTCTCAAAATTTGCTCTAATGATTCTGATTAAATTTTATCTAGACACTGTTTATTTTTATGAATAAGATGAAAATTCTCATTTTCTCATGAAAATGACTTTAAGGGTGGTTTACATGGGCGAAGTTTTCCAATTTTGATCATTTCTCCGCAACCATTTGAAATGAAAAAAAATCTCAAATATATATTTTTATAAAACCAATAATTTATGAGCTACAAATAAATATATATAAACTTTAATTCAAATCTTTGAAAATGAATTTGATTCTTATGCTCTTTGGTGGACAAAGATATTTTTCTTTTCTCAATTTTTCTGGTAACAGTGTTCTTAGTTCATAAAACCATAGAGTAAGTAATAGGGTATATTATTTAATTTATGATCTTTGCTGTAGTGTTTCTATAACAATATATAGACCTATTATTTCGTTTCACAAATCTTGCGAGTATTTAGTTGTCTTTTAAGTTAATAGCGAAAGAAAGTCTGTGTGGTGTGCTGTAATATTTATTTTCATGAGTTAATATGAAGAGGGTTGAATTTAGAGGAATTGTACCCACATTTGTGTGGAGAGGTCGTGTAAAACCGTTTAGGGAAAACAACCCTCACCCGCTTCAGTAGCCACATGGTTTGAGGTGCTACTCTTTCAGTAGAGTAGATTGCCAATGATGGGGAGATCAAGGTTCGAATCTCAGTTGAGTGTATTGAGGGTGGGTTTTTAAAAAAAAATTTCCCACACATATGTGGGTACACTTTCTCTGAATATAACCTTCCTAATCCCTAAAACCATTAGAGTGATTAGTACATTAGTGTATAGCCCTAACGAGTAGTAGAATACAGTGCTAAAAAAACAAAACAAGGAAAAAAAAACACCCTCAGTACATCCGACAGGGATTCTAACTCTGATCTATTATCGATAGTTTGCCTAAATCTTATAATTAATATAATAGAAATATATGGTAATTAACAAGAGTTTGCTCTTTTATTTGAAAATTATTTTGATGAACTTACTTGCAATAAAATTATGATTTAACGTGATACTATTAAATATATGTAAAATAATAAAATTTCAAATCTTATTAAAGAAAGAAAAACTATTGTAGTACTTTTTTTTAAATGCACTATTTTGATTTTCCAAACAAAATTCATGAAACAATTTTAATACATATTAAAATTTTATTTTTCAGTTAGCGTTTGAAACCTCCATTTTGATGAGCCAAGAAATCTATAACTACAAAGAATCACAAGAGTACAAGAGACCACGCTTTAAAGATGGTCACCGCGCAGGGCACATAATCTTATATCGATCAACAGGCTCCAGTCGCCAAACAGATTATGATGCTTCGTTTCCAGAAGACACACAAACTCATCACCATGATCGCCACTTCAATGACAACAGACCAGAATCGTTTTCAAGATCTAATGACCACCACTACAAGGAACCACAAGAACACCACTATAAGCCACCACGCACTCCATACTGGCCCAAATTACCGCCACAAGACACTTTCCCCCAACACCACATGAAGAGAGTGGGGTTAAACTTCCCACCTGACGATCGCTTCAATCAACAAAGGCCATTTCTCGAGCAACCTGGATACCTCCCACCCACAAATGGAAAAGATTTTAATCAAGGGTCTAAGCACATCCCATACAATGGTGAAGATTTCAGAGAAAACTACAAGCCGAGGCTATTTGCAGGGCACAACAGACTTGATGAGAAAACTGTTGAAGCGATAGTGGCATCTGGTCCAGACGGCGTTAGGCACGTTATTCACAGTCTTCCGGAAGGCTACGTAAGATTCCCAGAAGAAAATTACCATCACAGGTTCTCTGTGCAAACAGCTCGGCCAGAGACAAACAGACATTATTATAAGGGAGTGCCAGTGTATGTTAGTAAGAATGGAGGAACCTCCACCGAGAAAGAATATGACCCGAGATTTATTGCGCTTTATAGAATCATACTGGAGAGGACCCACCACGGTGATGACATCACCGACAATGATAAGCTGTCAACAAAGTCCATCAAAGAGTTCCGCCCTTCCACTCCGTACCACAGATACTCTGAACCGGATCCTCTTTACCATCCGCATGGTTCCGCACTAGCAACATATCCGACCACAAAACTTGACCAAACAGCTACAACTGTATTTTCACCTTCCAGAGCTCCCCCGCCCACAACTCCTGAAACTACCACACCAGTGGAAACTTCTTTAAAACCAGAGAGATTTCCAGACTCGATTAATGCACAGTTGCCACCACCAAAATCTGATGAAGACACAAGAGTACCTTATGTTTCTGCAACAACAGTAACACAACAAACTCCAATCTATCGACCCACGACTCTGGATGACTCAGGCTCAGAGATATCATTGAGGAAACAACCACAGTTTTCTCCAAATGGTGAAAATAAACAATCTCCCACCCTAATGACTTTGAGATCAATCATTACTACGGAAAAAAATGATTTTATTCCTACGGTAATAACAGACCCTAGTTCAGTTATACAGAATTCAATTGGGAATGATGTTAGTACAACTACGTCAACAGTGCCTTTATTATTATCATCTGATATTAATATCAAACAAGACTCTGAAACACTTACATCTCCAGGTACCACTGAGGATCCTCTAACAATATCAAACGCCCAATATTCTAATACAACACCAACAACTCCAGTTTATACAGAAAAAATAACACAACAGGTTGAATCGGCCGATACAATTTTAAACATCGATGCAACAAGATTCATTCCGACTAGATCACAGACTATTGATCATCAAGTTTCTACAAAAGAAACTCGTGACCAAGCTTTTAACTTATCACACAATACTGAAGTAGCATACGATGCAATATTAACCTCCCCATTGAGTATCCAACCAATCAAGTCTTTGTCAGAAGATGCAGGGATTGTGGCTACAGTTCAAGAAATTCCCCCCTCTTCCCAAAGTCAAAACAAAGAGAAAGATCATGATACAGATATGGGTACTGCGCAAGTAGTGTTACAAAATCCCACACCAGAATACCCAAGGGAAAAAATTAATGATGAAGCGGATGAAAAAATGCCTTTAGACGAGTCTGGTCTCCCACTCAGAGTAAATAATACGCGTGACGGGCAAGAATCACAAACCACAATCATAGAACAAACATCTACAGATAGTAACACAGAATCTAGCCAATGGGTAAGCTTTTCCAACACATCCCCACCAGATACCAATATTCGGAACGTTACATCACTTAAAAACACTATAAAACTAGATGAACGCGGTTTAGAAATTGTAGAATCAGTTACGACTACCGATGCAACTTTCTTTTCGGCAGAAGCTCTAGATGCTACAAATTCCACAGAGGATAAGGATGAAGTTGACGGGCAAGAATCAGAGATTGACAAAACAACCGAGACTTTGGTAACAAATGAGCCAATGACCACTCCTTTGAGCCATATTATGAGTTTAATAAACTATGCACGCACTCACACATTATTACATCCTGAAACTACTGCAAGCACACAAAAACTTTAAATCATTGTTTAACTAAATACATGTTCTTGCATGGAATCAGGTATAGGAAACAGTGAAAGAAGATAATAGAAAGATATAAACTTCATTCTTTAAAAAAAGATTGCTGTTAATACCTTTGGATTTTGATTGGCTTGATCCTTATTAAAGAGTGTCAAGAACGCAATGCAAATCCCTCAGAGAAAACTAACTTATTTTTGTAAAATTGTATTTGCCCATTGCACACATTTTCTCTTGAAGTGTCCTTAAGTAATTAGATATGGTGTGTTGGAATGGGTGATAACAATAAATTTTCTCAATGTGAGGATTTAGGGGACATGATAAAAGGCCAGTGTTTATGCAGTTTTTTTATATTAAATTTTTTTTTTGTTGAAATTTCAGTACTAATATATAGTTTAATTTTCTTCACAAGGTGATATCAACAGTTGTTGAATATTTGTCAAGGTGTCCTGGAATTTAATTTAAAAATATTGTCATCTGATGTCGTTATGCTCATGACAGATATTCATTCAACAAATGTTGATACCACCATGCGAATAAAATTAAACTATGTTTCTACTGGAGATTTTTTTTTCATTTTGTTAAAAAAGGGGTTTTGATAAAAAAAAACTGCATAAAATACTGGCCTTTTTTCGAGTCACTATCTCCACCATATAGCCACTAACAATTTGTCAAGTAACAAACTTTTTTTGTTCTTTATAATGTATAAACCTTACTAAATTTGTTGTTCTACTTATTTTTACTACTTAAAAATATCTCAATAAGGAAAATCTCTTTTCGCTATATGAGGCAATTGCATTATATTTGGTAGAGGGTACAGGAAAGGTGGATAGAAACATATAAAATATATGCACACATTATGGCTTTTACAATGAAAAGAAGAATACAGATTACACTTTACATTGCTGCCAATGGACAAAGAGGTAATGGATGTCTCTTAAAGAAAATCGATCGTCACCGTCCAATCCCCCAAACTAGGTTTCATTCTATAGGAACTCAACAGGGATCAGAATCAGGTATATTCTTTCAATGATATATACAATCATACCTCACAATTTAAGAAACATTTGTAAACTTGACACCATAGCTTAACTGACACAGAACATAGCAGTGAAATGATGAATTTCAAAATATATGTAGTGATTTTAAAAGAGAGGAGGAAAATACAGGCCAAGCAGAGGGAGACACACACATATAAAATCCATCATTTATACAGCATGATTCAGTCCTACAATCGAGTTGAGATTTTTTTTTTCCATTCAGATGTGAAATATTGTTCATTGGAATTATTGTATTTTTATTTTATTTTAGGTATTTAATGTGTACTTTCTGAACAGACTGATTACATTAGTATTTACTTACATTCATTAATGTTTCCAGCCTATGGCCTGTGTCGATTTTTTATTCAAGCCATATATTTTTCTAATACCGGCTGGGTAGGCCTGTCGTAGTTTCATATGACTTATAATCTAACTTAAGACTGGGACAGGCACAACATCCAGTTTGGGCCGTTAATTTATCAAAGTGAAAGAGTAAAACCATAGTTTCATCAATGATAGATTTTCGACCATACGAGGAATCAAACCCAGGACCCTTAGCTTAGCAGGCAGATACATTACCAAGTGGGCTAAGGTGTCAGACTGATTACATCAGTATACACACTTTTACAATTCAAAACAAGGTCAAATCATTATTATTTACATTATCAACATATTTTGTCATGAGGTAAAGTAATCTAGAATCATAAAATGTAGTTTTATTTTAGATTTTTGTGATATAAACATTAATTTGTTATGAAAATAACAACCCAAATTGAACCTAAATATGCATTTTATATGAAACCATTTTAAATGGTTATATTTAATAGATGTCTAAATCAGAATTTTACTTTCGAATAAAAGTCAAGTCAAAATTTTCGAAGCTTTGCGCAACCTTCTACTGTTTTTATTTGACAGAAAAAATGTGTTTTATTAAAAGACCTTAGTAGTTCAAAGTATTTCACAAGATAATCAAAGTTCAGTTTTATAGATCCCATGACTGTGTGATCAATAATGTTACTGTCTATTTTATATAAAATAAATATGTTGACTAAACTGTATAAATCAAGCAACTAAAAATATGTAATACATGAGTCGCTTCAAACATGTCTGTTTAAGAATGCAAAATCTCACAATAGGACTGCATTTTCAAAAAATGGGTTGTTTGTAAGATTTGCGAAGTATTAAAATATAACTTGGGTGATAAAACTGTGCGGGAATGCCATTTTGACTTCAGGAAATACTAATTTCCTGCAAGAAAAGGATTGGAAACTAGAAATAATTTTAAACTAAGTTTTTACTATGAGATTATTTTCATTTTTCAGATTTATATTATATTTGGAAGAAGGTATAGGAAAGGTGGATAGAAACATATAAAAATATATTCGGATTTATAATTTTACTCTGGACTTAGCCTTCCCATTCATTCCAATAAGAAAAGAAAATTAGAAGTGTAAGGCAATTTGATCTCCCTTATATTCAGGAAAAGAGGCAAAAAAACTCTTTTTAGGTTTCAATTTAGACGTCTAAATAATAAATTTAAATTCTGTGGTTTTGTTGAATATTGTCAAGTGGGAAAAAGTACACAAAATATGTATATTAATTTATTTTTAAATTGTAAGATTACCAAATAAAAGTCTAATATTTTTTGTAACAAGTGTTGGTTAAGGTTTTGATGAAAGCTGAAATAATAAACCTTGATATAATGTAACTTATTATAATTGTGTATGTTTTATCTAGCATTTTTGGTGAGAATATAAAAAAAACTGAATGTAGGCTTTAAGAGTGACTAAAAAAGTTCTTGAATAAACAAATTCATGGTGAAAATTTTAATAACTAGTTACACAATAAAACATCAATATATTCAAGCTAATCTGAATGAATAAAAGTGAGTAAGTATCTTGACCATAAGAATACGAAAAACATATCTCAACTGAGCCAGTGTGTCTGGTTACTTATGTTACTAAACCTCTCAAAAAAATGCTGTTAGTCTTCAAAAATAGTTTACTGAACTATTATTATCCATGATACAAAAGAGAACGAATGCAATTCCAAATAAAGGTATTAAGGTAGATGTGTTTTGATGCAAAATAAGTGGGTGAATGATTTGATATTTTAAAGCAACGTTTATCATTATGTTCCACCAAACATGTTTTCCTGCCTTACATTTTAAACAGGTATAAATATTATCAGCTAACCTAGTGTGATTGTTATTTAATGGGATCAATTGTGTTGACTATGTATAAAATAAAAGCGATTGAAATTTTGGGTAGCCATATACTTGTATTATGATAAGATTAATTTAACTTTAGTCAATTAATAATATTGTTTTAGAGCATTAAATACAAACGTCACAATGATAAACAGTTCTTAATTGTAATCTTTTAATATTAATTTTTCCCGTCCATAAGAGTTTCGGGAGCATCCAATTTGCTGAATTTTTTCCCCAAAGTTTGTGATCTTGAATAGGCCTAGTTCATTTAGTTAATAGTAGATCATTCTATTAATTAAATTGAAGGTCTACTGAGTTAATTATTTTGTTTTAAAGGTCATACCAGTTACCAACTAATCTTTAATATCTACCTATAGAAGACCAATTTAGGTATATCCTTTTTATTCTTCTTTCAATGGGCTAAATTTTGTGTGTCCTTTTTACTTTCTCTTTAAAGTAAGATTAATAACAGGGTTAGTAATAATAAATATCTCATTTAGAAAATGATTGTAAATCAGAGGAAATAAATTCTAACGTATTTTTATTTATTTTATAAATTACAATGCAGTGCAAAAATTAGGTATTTAATTTTAAAACAATCTTATGATTTATCAAAATAAAACAGTAATTGAAAATATGTTATTAATTTATTTTTAGAGATGTGATGTTCGATTCTTCGAATCTCTTGAATACCATAGGATTCAAGAGATACAAGATTCATAAAAATCTCATAACAATATCTTGAATACATGGAGGCTTTGACTTGAAATTGTTAGCAAAGGTTAATGGTCGCCGCCATCTTGTAGTTTCAAGGACATCAAGTTATTCAACAAAGCAGCCTTCCGTGCCGGCCCTTTGGACTGGTATATTCCCTCTAATTTTTCCCAGATTGCTCGTGAGGTTTCGCAACCCTTAGTCTGTTTTATTTCTGACGGGTTCATGGCGAGCACTATGTCAGATTGTGCCTTCAGGTCGGCTTCTCTCCACCGTCGTTCGGCTTCAATCGTCGCTGGCTCGGCTGCAGCCGCTTCCGGCTTCACGATTGTCCCGCTCACATAGCCCCATGCGTCATTCTTTATGAGAACTGCACGCATTGTAGCTTCCATGTTTCATAATTCTCTTTATTTAAAACTTCGAACTTTACGCCGGTTGCGTTCATTTTCGCAGCGTACTAACGAGTTTTTCTAGACTAAATATGGCGCAGTGTCCGTTAGAGTCACGTGCTTAGCGATCTTCGATTAGTCACACGATAATTATCGCGACGAGTACTGGGCCCATAACCTGTTAGCAAAGGTTAATGTCGAGTACACAAAATTAACGTCCGAGACGAACATAGAATCTACAAATACACTTAGTGGGCTAATTAACACAAAAAGAAGGTTAGCGTGAGCACAAAACGACGCGGTCGGTTTGGTGACGGAAAAAGAACTGTGTAAGGGAAAGTTATGTGATTGGCTAACTCGTGTTGCTTGCGCTACTGCAGCGCCTCTCGTGATTGGTGCAGTGGTTGGATCGTGCATCTTAGTCAGTGTCTCCAACAGAAATCACAATTTTACATGATTGGTAACAGTAAATACAGACCTGTGTAATCAATCAAGAGTTAACTCAAGTTTCCTGACTCAGAATCAAGCCCATTATTTATCCATGCCTACAACTATGCTCGTAAACGCTTAATTTAGCTTATGCAAACACCAACATAATATTAATTTTTATCTTACCTGCTCCTTCTTCCGCATACTTAAATTTAGGATCAGGCTTTGCTGGTAACAGGGCTTCATAAGAGGGGGGCATCATCTCCTTGATTCGCTGATGATAAGATAACCTGCAATATGACTTAGCATTAAACATGATGACCAATTTAAAAAAAATTATTTCCTAGGAAATTAGAGTGAAACTGTTGTTTTTTTCCCACCAATCACGGGTTTCAAACACAATAAATTTGCGCCAAGCCCGATGAATTTTGGTGCTGGAACCAATACGTAATATATCCTCTATCACTTGATTGAATATACAGTAGACTCCCGACTATGTGTACTCAGGTTATCAGTGTATGGTTCTTCAAAATATTACAGTATAAAGTAATTTTCATATTTTAACAAGACAAAACATTTTTGATTTAAAGCAGAAAAGACAACACTAATACTTCACAAAACAGATGTAGGAGGAAATAATACCATACAAACTCTATGAATCTCTATGAAAAGTCGTTTTATATAAATTATCCATGTTATAAATATAGTATATATGTAAAAATTAAAGAAAAAGTAGCTTAAACATATATCCATGATTTTCAATCACTCGCATATTCTATGGTAACAATTAACCCAGATAATTGGCAGTTTACTGTATATATTAAAATGCCTGTTTTTTTTAATAACTTGGTTGAATATTTCAGTGGGTGAAAAACATAATCTAGAAAGTGTATACAAAATTATTTATTTTCTATGTTTAATAATTTACAACTGCACTTTGAGAATAGTATCCAAGGTTGAAGCTAAGAGTGATCTGAATTTGTTTGCGTGTTGGTGTATAAGCTCCCAGTAATGAAGCTTCATACCTTATAACAATATTTCCCTTTTTAGTAGTTTTTTGCAACCTTAAGCATTTATCAAAGTTTTTTCATTCCTTTGAGATATTTAAAAGATACAGGCGAAATTGTATGTGTTAAAACATATGGGCAAAGGTGTTTAACATTAACTTTAAGATAGGGATGGACAGTAATTACTTTTTTATTTCAGGACAGAAACAGGCTGAGAAATTAGTCAAAATATCGGGATTCGGAACAGAAAATTTTAAAATTATTCTTTAGAATAATCTTAGATTTAAAATATATAGCTTTCTAAACTAGTATGGTTAGACTTGTTAATTTTATAATATTAAAACCAGCTTCAATGGCTGCATGGTCTAAGACATAGACTAGACTGCCAATGATGGGGATATTTAGTTTGATCTTGGCCAGGTGTACTAAGGATGGTTATTCCTAAATGATTTCTCACTCTATCCATGCAAATGCAGGCTCACATCTAAATTCAATCTTCCTCATTCCTAACACACTAAAGTAATTAGCATATAGGTGTATAGCCGGAACGAGTAATAAGACGCGGTTCCAAAAATAAAAACAATAAAAAATAACATAATAACAGAAATTAAAAGTGAGTGCAAATAGCATTTTCTTTATCAAATCAAAAAACAAAATTTTGAATAACTATATCAAAGAATATAATTAATAAAATAGTTAATTTCATTTTAAAATGGTGTTTTATATGTACTTATTTGCATAGTGCAAAAAATACTAGAAAAAATAATGTTTGGCACATCTTCAACATACACCAAGTATGAAACTGCAAAATATTATCTAGGTTCGAAACCTCTTAAGGGTTACTTTTCTTAAATGTTCTCTCTAGGTCTAACACTCCTTATACTCTACTCCCTGTCTAGCTCACCAACAACAAGCATGCTGATCCACCATAAATGGTTGACCTTGGCAAGCTACTTCCTCCCCCCTTCCTCTCATTTGAATACCAAAAAGATAATAAAATATAATTATCTCTGTCTTTCTGTAAATCTTTCAAGCTCTTTCACTTGCTGAACCTAACATATAACTGTTGAAAGAACACAACAAGACACCAGTCCTCCCCAACCCCCTTTCCATCCCACCCACCAAGCTTGCTAAATAACAAAGAACAAGACTGTCTACAAGAGAGATTAGCAGTGATGAGTCGGCAGTAACTTCTAGAACACAAGCGCCCGCCCGCAACCCTTGTTATGTTTTGTTTCCCCACCTGAAACTTTTCAAAGACAGGGAATAGATAAATTTCCAACCTTTTCGCAAGGGTTCGGAATCCTGGATCCCATCCACCCCTATTTTAAGATAATGGCTTGTAGAACAGAGTTTTTCATTTTGAGTCTAACACAAGTGAACTTCTCAGAAATTTTCCAAATATCGAGTTAAGCTGGGCTTGAATTCAATAAATATATACTTTTGCATTGGGGTTTGCGATGCATCGATAAATTTGACTTTGCTTCAAATATTCGTTCACTTTGACTTGTGAGTGAAATTTCAGACTCGGCAATCATGAAACTTTGTCAAAAAAAAGTTTAAAGATAAAAAACATATTTGGGTTTAATTTTTTAAATTTCCTTTTGATGATCACAAATTAGTGGTAGTGTAGACAAAATCAGAAATAATGATATTACGATTTGTGATAATAACTTAATTTAATATTCTAAGACAAAATATATTAATTACGTTTAGAATATAGCATTTTGTAAATTAAATTTACTATCTAGCTTTACATAGTTATGCAAAGTATAATATTTCTATACAACATTGAAATTTTTTTTTTTAATATATGGACATCAATTCGGCTTCAGGAATATCTCATATTATTTTATTCGACTTCAATTTGCTTTGGATAAGTGGACATGACACTCCTTAGAAAATTATTTATTTTGAGTGTTTGAAAAAAAAATAATCAAATTATACTTGAAGTTTTAAAACCAAAATAAGACATATTAAAAATTTAATATTACATAAATATTAGACTATTATTTTTGAAATTACAATAGCATTAATTTTTTTTAATGTGACAAAAACCATAAATCAATTGCACATTTCCCAAACAACATCTGGACAAGTAGAGTAAGGGGTAAACAATAAATAATCCATCTGCAGACTCACACATTGCAAATTTCCCAATTCCTCCTGACGAGTTCAGATAGAATGGAAACAAACCAAAGTCAAAGAATAGGGCAGTATTGATCAATTGTTTTAAAGGGTAAAGTGACGGCAATGTAAAGAGTGAACAGGTTCTTCTTTTGTAAAATGAATGAATAGCGTAAAAAGGACAAACTATAAAGAACCGTGCGTTGTATTTACCTGAGGCACTTTAGCAACACCTCTCGTATGAACTTGGGCCTGGGGTGTTCTGGATCCAACTGCAAGCACGACTCCCAGTCCTCCCAGCTCCAGCGGAACTGGAAGTTGCTCAGATGATACGAGAACCAGTTCACAAACCTGTACCCCCCACAAGAAAACAAACATTGTCACCATCTCAACATAAGGGTAAGCAAATTAAAAAAAGGAAACCTACAGAAGGGCCACACCATTTAGAGCAAAAAATCATATAAATTGAGCAAATCTTTTTTTAAGATATGTAATTATAGACAACTTTTTTTGAGAATGCTGTAAACAAAATATACGTATAAATTTAAAAACAAATTTATTTAAACTAGTGCTGTTATTATTCCTGTAACGTCTTCCAAATATAACACAACTACCTGATAAAGCAAAAAGAGGTTTTCCTAATCTCAGACGATGAATAAAAAATATATCTATAATTTGAATTGTTTTGTGTGTAGCCAAAGAATTCATGTGAGCATGCCATATTTAATAATATTATATTTTTAGATTATGTATTCATATTTTATAATGGTTTAAAATTAGGAACTCTTACCTATCAAAACAGGCTGTGTTCATAGTGTCAATTCGCATAAACAGGATTTCTGTCGCTTGAGCCAAAACCTGTAAAAATCAATAACAAAAATGCAGGGATCTATAAGTATAGTATACAAACATGTGATTTTATTTTGTAAGTAATTTTTTAATACCTTATAAAATGTAAGTGCTATGAGGTGACATAAATATATATATTTATATTTTTATGTTAGCATTCCTACCAAATGTTGATTCAAAATTAATTAAATAACATTAGAAGTGTGTATAGTTCATTTTTTCAATTTGAAGTAAAGTAGAATCAAATTAAAATTTTGTACATATTTATAAATATTCAACAAATTTAAATATGACACCTGGGCATGGCAATTGAACCCAGGAACTTTGGCTCAGTACGCCACAGTGCTCTAACCACTGAGCTATCCTGGAATTTGTCCCATATCTAGGGTCGTTCTTCACTCATATTTTAAGGCAGAGTCTGTGATGAACATATGGAAATCATTGGCTACAAATGTGTGATATTAAGATCACGAGCTATCAGATAGCACATCCCAGGTTTGATTCCTGTGTCCAGGTGTCATTTTTTCAATTTAAAAGAATATGATTACAAGAATATTTTGTAATTCACCTCTGTCAAAGCTAATATGTGTCAGCCAGAATGGGGTTCCCCGAGATTTTACAGAATATTCTAAGAGTCCCTCCAAACAAAAAAGGCTGTTTTTATATAGTGTAAACATGAATTTGTGATTTACATTACTGCATAAAAGAGAGTGAAATATAAATGTGTTTATCACATCCACTAGCAATCATTCGGATATGACATTTTGCACCCCAAGGCGAACTATTACTTACTTGAGGCATAGTACTCGGTTGTAGTTTGCACAACTCTATAAGAATTGAGCCATAGACAATCTCTAAGTAGCGGGGAGAAGGCATGTGAAACAACTCTGCAAATATCACTTCGACAATGGCGTAGTCTAAAGGAATCTTCAATTTGTAAGGAAAGTTGAGGAGATGAGCAGCGCTGAAACAATTTTAAGACGGAAAGACTATTTTTTAACCAGGAAACAGCCGTGAACTTTTAATTATTGGTGCCCTTTGAAAAGGAATTATGAAATTCACAGATTGTACAAGTTATAGAGATAGCACTCTCTCCCAGATTAGCCAGATTTAGCTGGTCTAGTGAACATTGGTGTAACTATGAGAAAAGAGGGGGAGTGACGATGTTTGAACATATATTGGATTCACGTAATCACATAGAATTCGGTAACTGCGTATGAAGGTAAGGGTGTTTAAATGGTTTGAACTAGATATGGTCATTTTTTTAAATTTGTGAAAAATATTTGAAATTATTCGAGCAAAGAAACCCTGCTTTGCAGATGTCTACTATATATTAGAGCGGTGTTATACACTAACCAGTCTTTTCTCTCCAGATGATGCATCTCGATGATCTGGTGAAGATGTTCTTCTATGAGAAATCTTTCAATGGAATGAGCTCCTGGTAAGATCGGACCCTAACAGAAAAAGTCAGAAAAGCATCAGAAATATGAAAAAGTGCCTGATGTGTAAAATAAATAAATGAAAACAGTGTAAAATAATCTAAAGCAAATGATAATAAAGGGAACAATACAGTCCAATGAAAACATTTGTGTGTGTTTACATTGATAACATTTAGCTATATTTATCCTCATCATCATCAGTTTATTGTTCCAGCAAACCGGGTACAATTTGTAAGTTCTTCCATTTCTTTCTATCTAGTTACACTTCTTCATTATTTATGGTCCTCCAGTCACCACTCTTCTGGATGTCAGCATCTATCCATTTTCTTCTCAGGCTTTCCCAAACTACCTCCCAACTACTAATAAGTTTATCGTTAGTGTTATTTTATGGATATTGGTAATATATTTTGAAAGTGGCAGTTGCAGATCACACAACTTGACGTATGAATACTTTAAAGTAGATCTATCTAATGAAGGCCTCTTTTCTCTTATCGAGGTACATTTTGTTATGTACCGGTATGTAAGAAGGTACAGGAAAGAGGAATATAAACACATAAAAGGGGACAAATTCAATATGGCTTTTACAATGATAAAAATATCATAGTTCACACTTTGAATTGCTAACACTGAGCAAAGAAGTAATGGCTAACACATGAAGAAAATCTATTGTTACCACCAAAGAAGCATTCAATTTGGAATATCGAGTTAGTGAATTTTAATCTGAATTTGATTCAAAATTGAGAATCATTGATTTTCACAGCCTAATGCAGGGAATACAATCAGATTAATGTTTCAATTAAGGTTCACTTACGTAAAGAAACTTGTGTGGTCAGGATTCACGTAAGATAACCTAACTCAAGCAAATGTGAATTGTATGAGAACAAAATGTTAACTAAAATCAAACCCGATAATTTAGGGCTTATTAGACTACAAGTAATTGCAATAGAAACTTAGTGGATATACAAAATAAAGTGTAACAAGAAGCTAGGACGTTTTAGAGTTTGTGAGACGCAGAAAAAAATGTGCTGAAGAATTTGTCTACATACCATAAACAAACAAATGAAATAATAACTATCCCTGTTGGTGTCACTCGCAACATGGTTGCCTAAATTTAATAAGTGGTATCTTCACTTAACGTGAAGGTTCTCCCCTGGACAGCTCTTATTAAGTGAGTGTTACGCTAACTGCATAGTGATGGCTTCCATTTAAAAACACAAGTATCGTTACGTTAAGTGAAAGTTAAGTTGACCATGATCTCGGCATTATGTATTTTATAACTTTGTAATAAGGTGTGTAAGGCACTCTGTAAGCAGCTCGGTAGAGGTAGAAAGACACGATTCTTACTTCTGGGCAATCCGTGTAGTCAAACATCCTGAAGATGACGTAAGGCATGGGATAGATGTAGCTGTCGTGGTGGGGGGGTGGCAGCATGGTGGGCAGATTGTGCTGCAGGGCCTCACACAAGATACTGTCGAAAGCCAGGTATGGCCGGGGAATGTGCTTCTCTGCCCAATTATCCTGGCGCAACTTCCGAATCTGAGCCCACAGGCAGTCTAGGTACTGAAAAACATTACAAAATAAAAAAATAAAAAATCTAGACATACACTCAATAATTTTCTGTTGGAGGATCATGGCTTTGTGAACAATGAGGAAAAGGTGCAGAGGATTTTCATAAAAAGGAGGAGTCACTTTAAATGCATTTTTCAAGACAAAAGTTTGTATGTCAAAACTCATAATGACCCCAGCAAATACTTTTATTTTAATTAATTTAAATATGACTGAGACCTATTAACCATAATCTAAAGTGAATAAGAAAGGTCTCATGACTGTCTAAAAGATGGCATCACTAACTCAATTTGAGTTAAAATTAGACTTTCCTCTCTTTACCCCGTACCCTTTAATTGTGAGGTATGCACTGGTCTCCCTGGACTGTGTTAGAAACCAAATTTAAACTAATAAAATATCCAAGATGCATATAGTTTCCAATGTTATCAGCGTGCTGGTGATGCATATGTGCATTTCAAGGAAGATGACAAACAAAAATTTATTTTTAATAGTTGCCTACGGTACCTTAAATAGTTGATATTATTTAAGAAATCCTAAGCTACAAAAAAAATCACCATCATCTGCAACACAGTTAGAGGTCAGCATTTAATGTGTTAACATAACTTTTTTGTTTCATTACATTAGTTTGTGAGAACATAAATAATGCAAATATAAAAGTCACACAGCAAGGACAGAGGATTATACCGCCTTTTTTTAAATTGTTCAAATGAGTCAAAAAATGGAACTACATGCTTGAAGAATTTGAAAGATATAAAAAAAACTTTTTAAGTGTTGCCAAATTGATGCAACAGAATGGAGGCTTGAATAGATAGATGGCTTGCTGAAAAATTAATCCAAATCTTGTAAGCTATGGTAAACATTGGGATACACTTTTTCCAATTATGATTTTGTTCAAATTGATTTTTTAGTGGTTTGATAAAAGATAAATGGTAATGGAATTAATTTTGTAGTTACGATGTAAATTCACATTCAATTAAGAGTGGTAAATAAATGGTCTGAGGTTTGCTTGTTAGGTTTCTCTAATAGTTATAGATTAGATTTAAAAAAATGTAATTTTAAATAGCTTAGGGATTTGTGAATTTAAATTACCCATTCTTATTTAAATAAATTATTTTTCTTAAGATTTCAACCAAATTTAATGAAATGACATTCTCCCCAATGTTTTTAAAGCAAGAATCTTCTCAGGATAGCCCTCACACACCTCTTCCTGTGGGTGTGGTGTATCGCAGGACCAAACCCTGAGAGCAGCATGGTGTTTCTTGCTGCGTTTGCCAAGAAACACTTCAATAGAAATCAGCAGATGTTCCAGGCCTTGTTCTTTTTTTTCATAGAGTTCACGACCCACCCAAGGTAATGTTGCCAGCACTGCGAAAACATACCAGTCCCTGCGCACCTGAAACCATAATACATAATGTACTTAGTTCTCTCCAACTCGAAGCAAATCATAATATAAAATATTCACAAAGTCTAATCAAAGTATTAATATTTTTTTGTCAATTTTTCGGGCTTGACAAGAGAATAATATGTTATGCTTATTTGTAACGCTATGCAGTAAAACATTAAGACATTTTTTAGTGCACAATTAATTGTAATACATATTTTATTCTAATCTGATAGATAAAGTTAAAAACACAAGATACCATTCAATTACCTCAGATTTTGTTAATATGAATATTAATTTATAACCTAGCCTTCATTTAGCCTGTAAGGTAACAAGCTTACCTCACATTATTACATAGTCATAGTGTAATCCTTTAAGGTAAGACTACTATCAGATAAAAATGGAAATAAGTGAACATAAATCGAGTATTTTAGCTGTGAATATTTTATTGGTAATACTTGAAGGTTATATTTTTATGAGGCCAACTTTAAGTTTCTATACTTGGCACACCCCTCCTTAAGACCCCTCCAAATGTTTGACATATGAACACACATTTAAGATTATAAAACTACTTTTATGGTCTCGGTATCGGCTCACCTGTGGCACCCCATCCTCTTTGGCCGTATCCACCATGTTTTCGAGCAACTGCAACAACGACACTGCGGCGATCACGTGACAGTTCACCAGGTCAGCCAGGAACCTCAGAGAATACCGAGCCGTATTCCATTTGCAGCCCTTTAGAGCATCTTTGAAATTACGGACCATATACTCCACAAACTGGGAACAAACAAAGCGCATCACCTCAACACATTTCCTCATCATCATCAGCTTGAGCCCGAGTGAGTTTAGTAAAATTCCTCTATCTACCTATGTCCTTCCACCCTCATTCATTATTTTATTCTCACTACAACACTTGCTGTTATCTTCTCTTCCCATCTCTTCCTTCATCTCCCTTTCAATATTTTCCCTCCAAACTTCACTCTCCTTGGAATCCTTTCCCTTACCATCTTCATTACGAGACCATATCAAATCACACACAGCCCACTCCAGTGGCTGTATGGTCTAACGTGCTACTATTGCAGTTGACTAGACTGCTGATGACAGGGAGATCGAGGTTCGAATCTCAGTCAAGTGTAATGTGGGTACACTTTATATAAATATAACCTTCCTCATCCATAAAACCATTAGTATAATTAGTACATAGGTGTATAACCCAAACGGGTAGTAAGGCACGATGCTAAGAAAAAAAAAATTCTACGACAGACACAGAATCCAGCTGCCGATCGTTAATTCATCACTGTGAAAGGGAAAATCCTCATTGCACCAATTACACATTTTTCAGCCATGCCAGTAATCAAACTCAGGACCTTAAGCTCAGAAAAGACACGCTACTGTCAGACAGATAGAACATAAAGTGCTTTAACCAGATGTTAAACTGATTATAGCTGGCATACAAAATCATTCAAATTCAAAATTTGGCTGAAAAAAATTGAATCTAAATTTTTACAAATCCTTGAATATCCTCGAGGATTCCAAGGGCCCACCCTTTAGATAACCCTATATTGGCCTACCTGGCATAGCTTAGGGATGATTTAATCTCCTTATAGCAAAGTGTCAAGTGTCAGCATACTCAGGATAGTCTGTCACCCAATGAAAAGTGTATTACCTCGCCCCCGAAGTTGTAGTTCTTGGCATTGAGCAACCCGACTAGTGTAGTGTAGATGGTGCATTTCTCCGGCATCTTGACAGCGCAGTCGGTCAGAATACGAAGGATCTTGCTACGAAAAGTGGCCAGGTCAGCTTCCAAAACACTTGCTAGCCCTTCCAGGTTACTTTCCAAGGAAGAGGTGCTCTGAAACAAAGTTGAAAGTTTTCTTATTTATATTTAATCGACTAATGAGTGACTCTGAAACAATTCTAATGTTTTTAGATAACCTTCAGTAGAACCTCTACATTAAGGCTTCCTGTAACTGAACACATATGAATATAAGGTTATAAATTTATTTAGGCTTCACTAGGAATAAAACAAGAGTTTCTCCTCTCCTCAAAGTGGTTTGTTTCATTTTTCAAAATGAGCTAAGAGTTCAGTTCGTGTGAACCCTTCAAATGAGTTCAAGGCCCAAACAAAAAAGGAAATGAAAAGTTGGAACGATAGTTATATATTTATAAAAATTTTTATCAGGGTTTTATCTGGCATTAGATAAGTTGTATTCCACCACGGCAGGAAGAAAAGAATACATCCCTCAAGCATCATTTCTCCAATGTCTCCTCTTTTAGGTTAAGAAGCTCCAGCAAATCATTGCTTTTGGTCTATGCCCTCACAATATTATTCATAAATTTTTCTGGAATAATTTATGCTCTTAGAAAATATAAATACCACTAACAAAATTAGAAAATTTCTGTGAGATAATCACAGAAAACCAACACACCATGATTTAATCAGAGCCCGCTATAAAACTTGTCAATTAAAAAGATATAATCAAGTTCAGCGTTTCCCAAACTGTGGTGTGTTTAACCCCATGGGTACACAGAGAGTTTCAGGGAGTATGTGATATGCCATCGAGTTTAAATTAATAAAGTAAATAATTTGGGAATCACAAATTTAGATCATTCAAATATGATAACAAATGTTTTAATTTTTACACAATATAAAGAGGTAATTTAAATCATGATATATTCTAAGGAAGTTATCATAAAATATAACTACAGTAGCCCCATGGCTTCTTTGGTGCTGACTGACAGTATATACCTAAATGATGACTGTCAGAAGTCAGCTGTGAACTGTCAGTCAGCACCAAAGAAACCATGGGGCTACTGTAACTAAATCTTGATTGTCGGAAGTGACAGCTGCTAAACACATGTTTTGACGTAGGGATAAATAATTTGGTCTGGTGACTTTTCAAAGCCGTCAGCTGTCAGTCAGCACCAAAGAAGCCATGGGGCTACTGTAACTAAATCTTGATTGTCGGAAGTGACAGCTGCTAAACACATGTTTTGACATAGGGATAAATAATTTGGTCTGGTGACTTTTCAAAGCTGTCAGCTGTCAGTCAGCACCAAAGAAGCCATGGGGCTACTGTAGAATGCCTGACGCCTTAGCTCTGTGAGTAACTTGTTTATTTACTGAGTTTAGGGTCTTGGGTTCGATTCCTGGCATGGCTGAAAATGTATCAATGGTGAACTTATATTATATTTGGAAGAATGTATAGGAAAGGTGGATAGAAACATATAAAAGGGGGACAAACACAATAAGGCCTTTACATTGAAAAGAAGAACACAGTTCACACTTTACACTGCTGCCAATGGAATAATTTATGCTCTTAGAAAATATAAATACCACTAACAAAATCAGAAAATTTCTGTGAGATAATCATAGAAAACCAACACACCATGATTATTCCATTGGCAGCAGTGTAAAGTGTGAACTGTGTTGTTCTTTTCATTGTAAAGGCCATATTGTGTTTGTCCCCCTTTTATATGTTTCTATCCACCTTTCCTATACCTTCTTCCAAATATAAAACAATTACCTCATAAAGCGAAAAGAGGTTTTCCTTATTGAGTTATATCAATGGTGAACTTGAGATTTCACCTTTTATAGTGATGGATTAGGGTGGTTGATGAAATATGCATTGTGCCTGGTATAGCTTTTAACGTGGGGATGTAGGGGACTCGAGTTAAGGAAAACGTTTTTTCATATTTTTGATCAAAATATTTATTTGGTCAAAATAAATCAAATATTACTCCAGTAGAAACCTAGAGTTTAATTTTCTTCACATGGTGATATCAACAGTTGTTGAATATCTGTCAAGGGTGTCCTGGAATTTAATGAAAGCCTTTTCTCTTCACTTAAAAATTTGACATCTAATGCCGCTATGCTCATGAAAGATATTCAACAACTGTTGATCTCACCATGTAAATACAATTAAACTCTATCTTTCTACTGGAGCAATATTTCAGGTATTTTGTCAAGAAAAAAAGTTTTGCTATTAAAACTGCAAAAATACTGGCCTTTTCTTCCGTTCCCCACATACCCACTTAAGAATTCTGTATTGCATTTGTCCAATCAAATCATTGATTGGGTATTGTATCCATTCTAAAGTTAAGTAGCCTAGTCAGTAGGTCGGTTGTCAGCTGATATAATCAGTAATTGTTTCAGAAAGTGTAAGTTAATACCCTTAATAAACAGCCTTGTACATAAGCTACTCTCCGAATTCAAAATGAAGCCAAAGGTCATAAACATTCAAATCCAATTTAAATTCATGTGATTAAATTATTATTATTATTATTAGTAGTAGTAGTAGTAGTAGTAGTAGTAGTAGTAGTAGTAGTAGTAGTAGTAGTAGTAGTAGTAAGTAGTAGTACCGCGTCTTACTACTCGTTCGGTTTGTACACACTTACGCTAGTGTGTAATGGTAGGATGATTGTGAGATGAAATGAAGGACCTACAGCTTAACGTTGAATCCGAACCACAGTGGAGGCCTGGCATTCCCCACATTCACAGGCTGTGATTAAGACACATCTTGTCAGAGATGAAGGAAGGGTTTGGCACTCAGATAAATCTGTGCCGGGACCGAGTATTGAACCCCCGGACCCCAGCACAGAAGTCCGACTCCTTACCCCTAGACCACCAGGTCACCCATGTGATTAGAAAATTTGGGCATAAGCAACCAGATTAAAATGATGAGGCTGTTAAAATAGAAAATAGCCTAGTTCAGTTTCTAAGCAAAAGATTAAAATCTATATAAATACTGGACCTACCAGCAGTAAAATAACTGAAATGATCGACACATTATTAAAATTATTAATATTTGGATTACTTCAACATGCAACAAATAAAATAAGTGATTGTTTCAGTAAATCCTTAGATACCAACAGTCCAGTGCTGTCATAGTTTATGTAATAACTCAAGTTAATTCAAATAATGTTGTGTGTTAAATATAATCGATTAATTCCTCACAGCTTAGGTCATATTTAAATTTTTTAAACACCTAAATAAGATGACTAAAAAAAAAATTCTGCTCAGTCTTCAAAGCCTTGATCAAAGTAAGTTGTCGTTCTGAGCCAAAACATATTTATACCCTGATTTTGGTTGGAAGAACAGTAGAGGAAATTCAAATATATTTATTTGCAGCCAAAAATGATAATATTTTATTATATTTTCTGTGTTATTCTGCAGGTAGAGATGATATTTATCAAAATAATCAGCTGAAGATAACAAGACTTGACGTATGAATATATTAAAATTGTTTTAGTGACTTTAGTAACTAACTTATACTGTTCTTCCTAACAAAATCATACTATAACAGTATCACCGTCAGCTGTGATTTACAGAATGTGGAACAAGTAAATAGAAGGTGTTGCCATGGGAGGGCAAATAAATAGTTAGATCTATCAAAATTATGATCTGAGATTAAATATTATTGTAACAACTCAATCTGCTAGGCCAGGTAGCTGCTTTATTGTATTACATTCGGTAATTATCTTCTGTAAACAACAAACTTAACTTGGGTGTTTTTTTTTAAATATTAACATGAAAATATTATAATTCAAAGTGTTAAATTACAAGATACATACCTTTTCCCCAACTCGGAGTATAAGAGACTCCAATCGATCTTCGATCTCCTGGTTTTCAGAGACACGTCTTCTCTTTCTGTACACACGATCTGCAAAGAACCATATGGATAGAAATGTTTAGAGCCAACATAATTAGAGTTAGACTTGCTTTGGTGGCCACATGGTCTAAGGCACTACTCTCGCAGTAAATTAGACTGCCGATGACTGGAGGATCAAGGTTCAAATGTCGGTCAGCTGTACTGAGGCTGGTTTTTCTTGAATGGTTGTCCATTCTGCCTCCACACAAATGTGGGTACACTTCTTATAAATATAATCTTCCTTATTCTTAAAACCATTTGAGTAATTAAGCCTAGTAGGTCAACATAAGCATTAAACTCGAACAGGTAATTGGATGTGATGCCAAAAAATAATAATTAAAGTTAGGAAACATTAACTCTGTGTGTTTAAACCACATATTATATTAAAAATTAATTAGGTTTTGAGGAAAGTACCAACATCTTCAAGAAAATCAAATACACCACTACCCGATTTAAACACAGATTTGTGGGGTGTGGTTCTGATCGGCGTTTTAAGACAAGCATGCTCTAACCGATGACTATTTTCTAAAATAGACTTGACCTCTTCTTTGGGGAAATAAGTTTTTTTTGTTGCGATTTTGATCACTAAATTCCTACCTAGAAAATTTTGCTTTAAATTTTACTTTTAACAAAACGAGTAGTCGACTTAATAATTGCTGATTACGATTAATTGCCAATGCACTAATAATTGCCTGATAACAATTCATCGGTATCCACATTGGTACACCCATGATATATATAATAATTTTACACTAAATTCTATATAAATAGTAGGCTAAATGTCTAATTGATATTTCAAAAAAGGCAATATAGAGCAGGGATATTCAACCTGGGGTATGCGAAGACATTTTAGGCAGTCCGCAACATTTAAAATAAATCTAACTTCTATATAATTTTATGATAAACAGTGAATATTCAGGGCCAGATTTAGAGTAAGCCCCATGAGAGACCTGGATGTAAGGACATGCAATTCTGGACCACCTGTTTTATTTTAGATGTAGATTAGGCCTAGAAAATATGCATACCTACCTAACTTGTAATATGTACCAACGAATTTGGAGGTACAAAGTTAAAAATAAATTATACCTAAGGTTATGCAAAANGTTGAATACCAATGGTGTAAGGTGTCACTCTCGCAATAGACTGGACTGACAATTACGAGGAGATAGATGTTCGAATCTCGGTCAGGTGTACTGGGGCTTGGTTTTCCTAACTGGTTTTTCATTCTACCTCCACGCAAATGCGGGTATATACGTAATCTAAATACAACATTCCTCATCTCAAAACACATTAACTTAATTAGGAGGTATAATATGTGTATAGCTTGGAGGGGTAGTAGATGTAAGTGCTAAAAAAAACATTCACTTATTGATTTTGAAACTTTTTTATTTTGATAAATTTCGTTCCAGCCAAAATTATGTATAAGAGCATCATCATTGTCAGCAAAATCTCCCATTATTGTGGATTTTGGGATAGGCAAGTTTTCATGACACGTTGAATGAATTAGGTTATTTATTTACAACGCCATTAATAGTCCCAATAGTCATTGACCAAAAAGCAACCCCTTATTTTTTGGCAGCCCTAACCTTACCTAGGTACTAACATGTCAAAGGGTTATTATATGTATAGGCTTAATTAGTATTTGTATAAACAAGTCCTGGAGGACAGCCACGACATGGGCACAGGGTCCAAACAAATTAGCCCTTAAGTATCAAGGTGTTAATATAACTAGTTGTTGCTTCATAAACTAAATAAAACTAATAGGTATAAATTAGTAGACTATTGGTCAATCCATTATTGACTTTTTATCTAAAATAGGACTACTTCAATATAATCTGAAAATATCATTAGCTATCTTAGCCTACATGACAATATTTTTTCTAACCATATCCATCGTCATCCTCGTGTGGTCTCCTTCGGCTCATTTTTAAAATTTAGCAATTATTAAAATATCGCGAAAAATATTTAATGAGTGATATCAATAGGTATTCAATACTTTTTGCTTTACACGAAAACTCAACACTTCTAAACGTCACAGCTGATTAAAAACACAAGAAATAAAATTTCTCTAAATTAACATTAAACAGGATGTAGAGTTCATGATTGTTGGCAATCTTGTGCCGAAACGGAAGTGGTAGAATTGTAAAGGCAGCAGAAAAGTTATACTCTGTTGCGAAGCCAAAATGAAGTGTAATGGAATATGGTACAATGAGAGACCAAATTTCATACCTAATATTAACGGGAAATGAGCATAGTTTTTCGCAAGCTTTGGGAATTAAAATGAGTTGACAGCATGAAGAAATCTTTCAACCCGGTTTCGGACGTAAGGGGTGAGAGCGTCGAAGTTTCAAGACGGCTTTACAGGTAAGACAAAACAAATTTGATTGGATGAAAAGATCATGTTTCTTTTTATAACCTTACCTCATATAGGTAAGTAAACTCTTTTTTGTGTATCCAAAATATCATTTAATGGCTACTTGTGTTCATAGAGTAATTTCCGATGCTATTCGACATCTGGATGATAGCCGTGGAAGAGCAGAAACATGCAGTGACCTCTTTACACTGCCCTTGGAAGCTCAAAGGGAAAGATTAAGGGAATATTGTGAAAGGCTCATATTTGCTGATCCCATTGGGTATGGGCGTAAAGGAGAAGAACTACTTTGGAGAAAAGTTTACTATGATGTTGTGACAACAGCAAAGCGTCTTAGAAAAGTAAGTCAAATCCTCAGGGTCATTCATCTTTCTAGTGTATTTCAATTAATTTCTTTGCTCTCTGAGATAAGAATTGGTTCACTGCACAAATGTAAGCATTGAACAAATATAATTTGTAAGCAACAGGTTAGCTATGCTTGGTTTTTATATGCATTACTTGAAAGTTAAGGTTAGGGACACAGACTCCATATCCGTAGGTCCGTACTCTGTGTTCCTGTGCCATAAGAAATTTTACTCGTGATTACAGAATCAATATCCATAATCACGTGACCATTTCAACCACTGAGTTATTGAGCGATTTCATCCAAATAATTTGAAAGAAAATTGTCTACAGCAAGGAGTGATCATCAAGCAGTCAGCTGATCAAATAAGAATTAAGGAAACAAAAAACAACTTTGTTGAGAAAACTTCCAGTACCGCTATATAGTATAATGTAGGTTAATGTAGGTCCAATCACAAGAAATATAAATTTATAACGTAATTTTAACTATCAAACTTAAAATACGTGTTTGCAATAGCCTGAAAATGCAAAACAGATGTAGGCCACTAGTATTTTGGATGAAAACAAAACAAGCTCTTTTATTATTGTTTATAATAGGGGTGTTGAGCCTACAAAAGCAAAGCCAATATTTACCAGAACTTGGTATTTCTCAATAAACATTTTCCTAGAAGTCGCTCTTCCCGGGGTGTTTAGATTCTTAGAAAAATGTTTCTGAAATAGCTCCACGTGTAGCCATCTTTTCATTTTGTATATGTTTCCATAGTGACAGATCCTCACATTGCCATTCATTCTTTTATTTCAATGCGCATGCACATATTTACTCAATCTGATATTGTGGCATCAATTTATTATGGACTACGGACCTGCGGATACAGAGTCTGTGCCGGGGCCTTTAGGCTATTAGATCTATGACTGATTCATGATAAAAAATCAACTTAGTGTAAAGAAACTAGTGTGTAACAAATTAATTTGGACTTTTTGAAAACAAATTAATTCTTCTCTAAAATAAAAGCTAATACCCTAACTTATTGCCGATTAGGTTAAAAGTACTTGCAAAAGAAGCTTTAGGCCCCCGACTGGATTTACAAAATAAAGTGTAATAACTACGGCATATTAAAGTTTGTGAGATGCTTTCAATTTATAGGCCCTACCAAAGAGGCTTTCTGCATTCTATAGACAAACAAATGAGGTACTAAATAGCCATGTTTACTTGACTAGAAAAATGATCCGAACCACGGTGTAGGCCTGGCACTCCACACATTCACACATTGTGATTAATACATGTCTTGTCAGGGGTGAAGGAAGGGTTTGGTACTCAGATAAATCTGTGCCGGGACCGAGGATTTAACCTCAGACCCCAGCACAGAAGTCTGACCCCCTATATCTCCTGTATTAAAAAGTATTAATGTATGCATGATATTAAACACATTATCGTTAACATTCCCAAAATCATTTATAACAAAACATTGATCTTGTACAAGTGCTGGTAACCACAATTCTAAACATATGATTTTTCAACTGTCAAATGAGTGACCTGGCGGTCTAGGGGTAAGGTGTCAGACTTCTATGCTGGCGGCCGGGGTTCAATCCTCGGTCCCGGCACAGATTTATCTAATTACCAAACCCTTCCTTCACCTCTGACAAGACATCTTGTGAATGTGGGGAATGCCAGGCCTCCACCGTGGTTCGGATTCCACATTAAACTGTAGGTCCTTCATTTCATCTCACAATCACCCCACCATTACACATTAGCGTACGTGCGTATAACCCGAACGGGTAGTAAGACGCGGTGCTAATAATAATAATAACTGTCAAATGCTAAGGTGAACATAGTATCCTACAGCGTTTCGGGTCTAGAGAACATTTACATGGTCTTTTTAGAAAATATATTTGTATACTAAAAAAAACTTTACCCTGTAGTGTTATTAATTTACATAAAACCAAAAAAAAGTTTGCCATTATAATAGTTTGATTGTTTTGTTAAATAATCAGTTAATTAAAATTGACACATGACAACTTTGCATGGAAATAACTAGTCTAACTGTATTATTCATCCAAAATGTTGTTGTAGTTTAATAGTCACAGACTTGGAAGGTTAGGTCGTTTAAGCTTGGTTGATATTTTTTTAAACTATAAACACATAAAAGATTAAGTTTTTATTTTAAATATTGAAGCTTGGTTGACTTTTTGTTTATAAACACATTGAATTTGCTAGGGAAAAAACAAGATGTTCAAATGATGGATACTGTAGACTTTTGCATCTCGCGATACTCTTTGAAATAGGCGAGTAGAGCAAATGTTTCCTAAATTATTAATTAAATAGTCTTGGTATATGGAAGGCATTTTTGTTTGTTTAGTATGAATCAAGCCTTTAAACAATCTTTATTAAACTATCCATCCCCCACCCTCCTTTTTTTTTATAAGACAGCATAGACAATCTTGGCCCTAGTGTTTCTTTATCTTTTTATCATTTCAATTACAAGTTTTTACTTTTCAGGCCGTTAAAGGTCAGTGAGAATCTCTCTGTAATCCCCTTGATTAAAATGAATCCCTCCAGTTGTCTCACACTTTTCTACTTTTATCCAAGCAAAATTGCAAAACCACCATACAACATAATTAGGCCTTTTACTTGTAAATTAATATTTTATTTGGCTATATTTGGTTGAATCTTTTATTTAAAAAAATCCATTTTGTAGTAATTACACTTTTTGATCGAGAAAAAAATTTTGGAATAATTTCTGTAAACCATTGAAAGATCAGGATTTTTAAAATTCAACATTTGGCAACGGCCTAAACAGGACTGTTAAGTTATTTTGTTTAGAAAAATGCAACTCGACATGTTTATATGTAGGCTATCGTTTGTCCTTCTTCTAATTATTTGATGTTTATTGCATAACTTAGGCCTACCCTATTTTCAAAACACCAAAATAATCCATTTTTGCTCGTAATCTTCTGCTTTAAAAAAAACATATATTTCTCATGTTTATGATTTGTTTAACAGGATCAAAGTTGGGGTGATACAGAAGTAGCTCATCTAAAGAGCCATCTTTTTGCTGGAGTAGGTCACTACCACCACCTTATCGACAGACTTCAGATAGAATACCAGCTGGATCTGAAAGGACTTGTAGATTTCCCTCTGCCTCTCAAAGGTGAGGGGTTAATAAAAGGTTGGCATGCAATGGTTTTTGTTCAATTTTTTGGCCCCTACTTCCTTCATCACGAGTTTACTGATTACAAAGAAGCGTGTGTGTGTGCGCATGTGTGTGCGCGTGTGTGTGTGTGCATGTGTTTTTTTTACTGCACTATATTTCTTCCACCAATTTTTGTGCTAAATATAAAGAATAATAAATTTTCAAGTAAGTGGAGCAAGATCAGTGGTGTATGCAGGATTATGATGTAAGTGGGAAAGAGTGTTTGGGTTTTGCTCCCGCCGCCACCCTTCTGTGGTATTCAGTAAACAGTAAAATTGTGACAAAACAATCTTAGGCTCTACTTTGGATTAAGAAACTTTCACTGGTCCCAATTCCCTTATGAAAATTTATATTACAAACTTAAAAGTGGTAAGCACTATATTCACGTGTTTCTCTAAATGCTCAGGTAAGAGGTCGTCTTCAAAGAGGTCCCCCGACAAGACGTGTGTGGAGTGGTCAAAGCAGGCAGTCCATCGTTGTTTGGTGTACCTAGGGGACCTAAGTCGTTACATCTTAGACTTACACCCCCACTGGGACTATGGTCTTGCCGTGCGATATTATCTGCAGGTAAGTTGATTGAGTGTATTCAAACATTTACTGTTGGCATTAATGTGTAAACCGTCAATCTTTACTGGTAATGGATTGCCACGCTCTTTTTTTGCGTTGTTTTTCTCATCTAAAAATTATCTAGCTTTCCTCTCAAAAAATTATTGCTAACAACACCCCTAATACAAGCAATCAGAAGGGCTATTTCTGATTACACACGCAAGCAGATTGAATAAGTGAGAGAGAATATGAAAGAGGTGAATTCCCAAACATTTCTTAGTTGGCATTTCCTCAACTGTGGTGTTGACTAAATATGATAAAGAGTTCACTTAGGGTCATACCCTAGACATCCAGTCTCCAAGATAAGCAAAAGAATGTAACTCTTAATTGCAGACAGTTGTATCAATGAAATTCACTATAAACAAGAAATAAAAATAGTAATGCAAATTAGTTAGATATTTAGGTTAGTTTTGGAATAATAGGGGTGGAAAAATCTGTGGCATTACAGTGCATTGAATTATTCACACATTTTTCCCTTCCTTTGGTAGACCTTCTTTATTAAATTTACACTTATTAGTTTATTTTTCCTTTTTTCTTTATTTTTATCAATTTCCATTATTACAAAATTAAAATTCAATTCTAATTGAGGGGTACAAGAGAAAACGGGTAGAGTTACATTAGCCACATTTTCCTGGTCAACATTTATTGATCTCAAATTCCATAAAGATATGATTTTATGATGATACAGTTGCGCGTTGGGCACCAATTATGCTAATACGCATCCACGATGGGCGCCTATTAAAATGTTCTCGACCCGCAATGTGCGCCGATTAAAATGTTATCGGCCGGCGATGGGCGTTGATTAAAACAGACGATTTAATATTGGTATTTATAGCCTTGTGATTGAGCGCCAATTAAAATGATGTTCTCGGTATTTGATGAGATAATTGGTATTTATAGCCCTGTGATTGAGCGCCAATTATAGTGATATTTCTTACACTTATGAAAAAGGTAAGACCTCTAAATTTGCAAACGATTTATTTAGATCATGCACTGATCTATTACAACATTCTGTAGATTTATGCCACCAGCACTGTTAATATTTTGTATTAATTACTGCTAACTTATTGAGCTCTGTTTTATTACAAAGTTCTTGTGTATTGCTGTCCACAGTAATGGATTCATACGCACATGCGGCTTATATATATGACCTACCCCCCCCTCTTCTCTTGGACCCCTTGTTACCAGTGTCAAAGCCAACTATTAGAAAGAGTCCTGGCGACAGGTGTTGTGAAGGCTAGCTTCCTATTGAGTAGAGAGAGCTAGCGTCACTTGCTTTTTTTGGTAAACAATATAGAGTTGATTTTTGAAAGAAAAAATAAGCTTTATGGCGTAAGACTTTGACATTACTTCTAAAAGCACTTGATTGTCCATGGTTGAAATATTATTATTATTAGCACCGCGTCTTACTACCCGTTCGGGTTATACGCACTTACGCTAATGTGTAATGGTAGGGTGATTGTGAGATGAAATGGAGGACCTACAGTTTAACGTGGAATCCGAACCACGGTGGAGGCCTGGCATTCCCCACATTCACAAGATGTCTTGTCAGAGGTGAAGGAAGGGTTTGGTAATCAGATAAATCTNTACGCACTTACGCTAATGTGTAATGGTAGGGTGATTGTGAGATGAAATGGAGGACCTACAGTTTAACGTGGAATCCGAACCACGGTGGAGGCCTGGCATTCCCCACATTCACAAGCTGTCTTGTCAGAGGTGAAGGAAGGTTTTGGTATTCAGATAAATCTGTGCAGGGACCGAGGATTGAACCCCGGCCGCCAGCACAGAAGTCCGACACCTTACCCCTAGACCGCCAGGTCACCCAGTTGAAATATTAAAAGGAAAATTTACATACATTACTTTCAAGAAGAACTCGCTTCATCCATGACTTTTTGAATATATTACGGGGTCCAAAACAGTATTGTTACAATTTAAACATATTTTCTTATCACTGTTCACCTCATATTTTTATAATTAGGATTCAAGAAATATTTTGAGGAACTCGTCAGTAAAAATGAGTGGGTGCGAAATCCTTCTTTTTTCTATGAGGCTGCCAATAAGTGAACAAGAAAAACGTTTAGTCCTGTCATCAGCTCGCACAATGAATTACGATTTTAAAACATGTGAGCTCATACAACTTTAAATATAGGTTTTTAACTTTTTGTAACAATTTCACTGTAGCTACTCTTGCTTATTAGTACTGTTTCCCCTCCTTGTTTCCAGGCACTAAACATGAATTGGGAAGTTGGTATGCCTCACAATCAGTTGGGAACCCTGGCAGGGTTGAGAAATTATGGCTTGGATGCATCATATCACTACATGAGATGGTAAGATTTTACTTACACAGAATTTTTTTAATACTTTTATGTACAAAATTCTAATGGTCTGTGAAGCTTCAAAAAGTCTAAGTCGAAGGTCAAATCTCCTTCGGCTTCGACTTTGACATCTACAATAACCTTCGCATATTCGAAAAATTTCCAAGGAAGGATAAAACTTCAATAAATTATCAAACTATTTAATTTTACCTTACTAATTATTACATTTTTCAATATTTGATCATTTTAAAACAGTTACTAAACAGAATTTTAACGCTAACTAGTAATTTAACTAACACAATGTAAGCATGGATCAAAAATGGGTGAGTAAATGTTAACATAATATATTCACTATCGCCAACATAATTTTGTAAAAAATAAAAATGCCTGTAAAGAAATAACACCATGGTTACTGATATGAAGCAGAGAAAGCGCTTTAGTTGTGCTATCATCGCAGCTCGCGTCTAATGTTCGGTCCTTAATATTCTATCTGTTTGGAACTATCTGTGACAAATTTACAAGTGCATTTTGACACAGAAGTTTTTCATAGCGTCTTAGCATTTTCTTTATTATTCAAAATGGCTGATATGGAAAGTAGGAAACGAAGATGGAATTTGATTTATAATTATTATCAGAGAAATGCAGATACAAATACATGCATATGTAAAGTTTGCACAATAATATTAGAAATTTCCACGATTTATATAAAAATTAGAACTTCGTTAATAATCAAATAGCCAAAGTTATTAATCATGTTTTTTAGTGTGGATTACTCCATCTAGATATCATATTCTGAAAATTGAAAAATGAAACCTGGACATGGGAATCAAAGCCTAATTGAGCCAACATCCTGAGTTCAATTCCAATGTCCAGGTGTCATTTTTCAATTTTCAGAATAAAACTTAATTGAAAAGTTATTAAGCTTATCAGTAAACCTGTGTGCATTGGTTATTAATATAGTCTTTAGGTAACAAATAAGAAAATTTTCCTGGGCCTTGTTACTGACAAGATCTAGAAAAATAATTAATTTAAAAATTAAAAGTTGCGTTAAGTGACAACAAAAATCCTAGGTAGCTTTGACTTCCACTTTTCTTTGCAAGTTTCAAGATTCTCTTTGACTTTGTTTCACATTTAAAAAGTGGCCTTCGCACACCTCTTCAAAATTTGTGTGTGCATACTGCCTTGTTTTAACTTGGATTGAGGAAGCTAAGAGGTGATGCTAAAACTCTGAATTTAATTAGTTTTTTAAATTTCTTTTTAACATCATTACTGTTCAAATATAAGCATACCATCTTTTATTTCTTCACTGTACTTTTATTTATTTTATCAGCCATTAAACGAGTATATATTAGTGATTGAATTTTGTCGAATAACTACTAAAATTAATTAATCACTTTGGAGATCACAAACACACTGACAAACATTACAAGTCTGTTAAACGCAACGAAAGGGGAAAAAAACCCACACATGCGCAACAACACAATAGACCAGAGACAGGACAACAACTACATATATCTCATAATAGTCAAGAACTAAATAATGTCAACAATTATAGTGTGAACAATTGATAGTAAATTTATTTATTGTAGTTATTTTGAATAGAGCACTAGGCCAAATCATGTTTTAAATTACAAGGGATAGCCAGCACACTTACCTTGGTGATACTGTAGTGGAAATTGTTTAGATAGAACACTAAAAACACACATTTTTAAGGACAAGCTTTCACTGTCACGGTGTAAAGTGATCAAGGTTTTAGGCCCTTAGCTCTCAACCTTTTCATTTATAAAATTATATTAGTTTTTCCTTTAGTTTACATATTAATACACTCAAGATACTGAGAGTACTAAACTGATAAATACATTATTCTTTTCCATTTATCTAGGCCTAATTTAATTCATTTTATTACTATCAAATGGTCAATTATAAGAAAGTGTGGGGTTTTATGGTAATTATAAGTTATGTAAATCATAACCAAAGTTGTAAGCAATATATGTTTTAAATTTCAATTCATTAACTTCATTTTCAGGCCTTTTAACTTTCAATCCAATAGTTTTTCATTATTTAAAGTCTTTGTTGGAGTATTAGAGTCATACAAATTTATTACTTTTCATTTTAAGCATCGTGCAATGTATTAATAGCTGAACCCGGAAGCTGGGAGACGCACCTGTTCTTGCACGTGTGGTCTTTCAGGGGAGGGGGAGGTTTTGGCGCGGACTCCTGGCCAATCAGTGCCTCT
>CABFOV010000117.1:62135-77185 GCA_902141375.1 Timema poppense
TTTTTTTTTTTTTTTCCAATGATTATTTCTCTCTAGAGCTAGTTTTGTAGCTAAACGTATTAATTAATACAAGCTTTGAATATCTTAAGTTTGAAAAAACATTTAATATAAGATAATTTTGATATTACATTTTAATTTAACATAAATTATTATTTTAGAAAGGGACCAGGTATAAATAGTAAAAAGAATCATTCAATTATTTAGTAATCTTCTTAGTTATTTTTATTTCCATTCCATTGTCATGGCAATACAAGTGAACAATTTCAATCAAGTATAATTCAAAATGGACGACAATATTGAAAAAAATTACCCGTCAAAGTGGTTTTAAAGCTCTATTACATTATTAATGTTAAAATTGAAATTAATTTTTAACGATTTGTTAAGTAACCGAATGATTTATAAGTGGAAATGCTGATGATATCACAATTAAATAGACTATGCCTACTATTGCATTTTAAAAATTTATTATTAAGTACATCAAGTAGAAGCTTAAAAATTACGAGCCCACAAATCTTTCGAGTTCGAGCTTAAGAGCAGAAGAGAGCGCAAGTATTTTTACAGTTTTTATAGAATATAAATTTTTTCCCCAAAATAAATCAAATATTTCTCCAGTAGCAATATAGAGTTTAATTTTCTGCACATACTTATATCAAAAGGGGGAATGCCAGGCCTCCACCGTGGTTCGGATTCCACGTTAAGCTGTAGGTCCTCCATTTCATCTCACAATCACCCTACCATACTCACAATCACCCTACCATTACACATTAGCGTAAGTGCGTATAACCCGAACAAGTAGTAAGACGCGGTGCTAATAATAATAAATCAAAAGATTTTCAATATCTGTCAAGGGTAGTCCTGGAATTTTGTCAACACTTTTTAAATAAAGAGATAAAGTTTTGACCAAATTCCAGGACACCCCCAACAGATATTCAAGATCTGTTTATATTAGCATTTGCCCCAAACTCTAGATTGCTACTGGAGAAATATTTTATTTATTTTGGCAAAAAAAAAATTAATGCTATAAAAACTGTAAAACTACTCGCGATCCTTTCTGCTGCACCTTAAGCGACAAGCGCGAGTTCGAGCTCGAAATACGAGTACTCGCAGATCCCTTATGATGATGATTAAAACTTAAAAAAATGCCATATGGTGTTCCAGTTGTTGGTTTTCTTTTGAATAGTCTTGTGTGCTTGCAGTTGTGCCACCAGACCTTGCAGGACTTGCAACATTGCTTGTCATACCTGAAACCCTTCACGGAGCCCAAGGAATACCAACTTGAGTCTGAGGAGCACCCTAGTGTCCCCGATTGCCCGGACTACCTCTGTGACAACACTGTCTTGAGAATGGTTGTTATGGTGCTCATGTGTGTGACCAAGTTACAGAATGCAGGTAAGAGATTGAGATGGATTTTTATAGAAAGGATATTTTGTTTCATGTCAAATTAATAAAGACACTGGGGTGTGGTAAATAAAATGATTGACTTTAGTTAAATATACAGTTGTATTTTGTTAATAAAGTAAATAAAAAGCTTTTTTTTTTCAGCTAAAAATTGTAAAAAAAAATCAATTCAAACTTAAGTTGAAATTTTGCATTCAAACTTAAGGGGTAGAGAGAGTTCTTTGGATGTAAAAATAACAACTAAATTTCTCATTCTTAAATTTTATAATAAAGTAAATTGATAAAACTAAAAAAAAAAGGAAAAATAAACTACTATGAGTATATTTGATGAAGAAAGCCCACCTAGGGAAAGAGGAAAAAATGTGGGAATAATCCAATGCACAAAGGTGACATGTTCTTCCTTTCTTCTGTCTTGCCACAGATAGAGATGTAGATTGCTAAAAGCTATAAGATATTACTGTACACACAAGCTACTCCAGCCCCTTTTATATATATATATATATATATATATATATATATATACAAACACACACACATAATATATGACTTACCCTTTGCTTCTTGGACCCCTTGTCTTCAGTGTTAAAATCAACTAATAGGAGAACTACTGGCAACCTGATGTTGCGAAGGCTGGCTTCCTATTGGGTCAAAGGCAGCCAACTCATCAACATAGTTTCAAATAGAACGAAGGAGGTTTTTTTAAAACAAAGACAGATTTAAAACACATTATATTGAAATTACTTCTGAAAACGTCTAGTCATCCATGGATGAAGTATTAGAAGGAAAATTTACATACAATTATTTAAAATAATTTATACTGCATCCATGACTTTGTGAATAAATGAGAGGGGCCCAAAACAGTATCATTACAGTGTCTTTAACCATTTAGGAAAACGACCCTCAGTATAAACCGAAATTCTAAACCTAATCCCTCTGATGTCCAAAAGCTCTCACAAGTTGTGATTAATACACTTTTTTTTTCAATTCAATTTTTTTTCTCTCTTCACTCTTTGTTAGAAAAGTACATAGCTTTGAAAATTTTGAGTTCACTTTGAATATTTGTCAGCTTTTTCTTGGGTTGAAAAGTAAAATTCAGGATTCAACAGTTATAATTTTTGCCGCTAAAAATAGAGTTAAAAGACACATTTTTGTTTACTTTTTGTCAATACAGTCAACTCCCAATTATCCACGGTAATGGAGGGGACAAGGGGCACGTATAATCTGCTTATTTAGTAAAACAATAGATTGTAGCACATTCATTTCAAACTAATACTCACCTATCGTCATTGTGTTTGTGAACACATCATTATATTTCACGCACATGAATAATAATAAAAAAACACTTTAAATCAATCTACAATATACTCACAATGAAAACATCACTTAAAAAGTTTGTATTAGTCTTCTGCTTTATTTCAACTGCCTCGTTTTCCTTTATCTTGCTATGTATTTTCCTAATTTCCGTAACATGTTTGTCAGATAGCGTGTCATCGTCCTGTTCCAGATAATTAAGCAGGTTATGAGTCTATTCTAGTGCAGTCCCCTTTACATAAACCTTTTGTCTATGTGGCCATCATATCTTCCTTGGGGACTTACCGAGTACAACAATCGGTAGCCCTGTATTATCCATCAACACTGTGTTTTTCAAAAACTTATTAACTGCTGTTGGTGATGCCGCAGTTAATCTGCAAAGCGGATAATCTTCCCACAGATAGTCTGAAGTTTACTGTATGTGCCGTTATGTAAAAGAGAAATTTTCTCATGATAAAAATAAAAAATTATATTAGATATTGTGATAGTAACTTTAATTTATCATCTTATGATGTAATATGTAGATCATATTTGCAACATAACATGTTGTAATATATATTTAATGCATAAAATTACATGTTATGTGACATAATATATACAGTATCTATTTTCTTCCCACATTAAACATGTTTAAAAAAATAATATAACTTAAAATTCCACTTCAGAAAAGTTTCATATTATTCGATTTCACTTTGAATTTAAAAAGTAGACTTTTCACACCCTTACTTCTTGCCTTAAGTGAGTTGCAATAATAAAACTCGCTTCTTTTGTCATAGGCTTTTCCGAGTTGGTTAGCTTAGCCCATTTATTATTCAATAAGCTTTTATTGATGTTTATTTTGTGAGTGTTTTGAGAAACCATTAAATTAGTGGATAATGCCCTGATATTGCAGACTCTCAGCAGCTGTCATCAGCGGTGGCATTTTTGGCTGCTATGTTCTCGCAGCTGGTGGACCAAGTGATCCAGCACTTCCAAGACTCTGTGCTGAGCTTGTCCCTCCCGCCAGCCCCGCCCCCTCTCAGCACCACCACCTCTCTGACCTCTGATGTGTCCAACACTGGCCAAGGGATCACACAAGAGAAGGATGACAAGAAGAACAAGAAGCGAAAGAAGAAACTGCGGAGACGAAGGAGGCGAAGACTGAATAGCTCTGAGGATTCTGACTTGAGTGAAGGTGAGATATCATCTTAAACCAAACAAATGTTACAAGGTGTTCTTTATGAGGCCTTTATACTAGGGATGTGCGAGTACTTTAAAATTTGAGTTCATGTCGAGTTTTAGTAGTAGCTGCTCAAACTCTACTAGAAAGATTTTTACTAAATTCTAAAAATTTAAGTATGAGGAATTTTTTTTATCTCCAAAAATTCCTAGTTTGATTGACTTATTTAAATTTTAAGATGTAATTTCATAGCAAATAGAGTCCATTACTATTTCCTTTTTGTCTAATTATAAAAAAACTGTACCATTATATTAAATTTATTTAAAAAATTGACTAATTTGTGCCACTCACGATCATTCTTATTACTTTTAATTCACTCACCTCCTCTATCTTTTCCCCATGTTGGAGGATGAAAGAAATAACTATTGACACACAAGTACAAGGCCAACTTGACTCTGATGAGCTACCAATACTTGACTTAGAACTAAAGATCAAAAGATCAGCTTATAAATTTTCATTGACCCAAATATTCTTAATCAATTGATTGTGCTAGCATTGTTTTATTATTCAGGTGAAGGACCATTTGGGGAAAGCTCAAGTTCAGAAGACGCGGAAGATTTCAACTCTGACATCAGCGAAAAGGGTGAACGAGAGGGTGACACTTCCTCAGCTGATGACGCAGAAGATGACTCGGAGGATGAATCATCCTTAAACTCTGCAGCTAATGACAAAGGATTGATTGGTGGTGAAATGAAGGAGAAAATATGCAATGGAAAGTGCGAAGAGAAAGATCAACTGATATGTGAAGCTGTCACAAATGGGTTTTCTGTGGAGAGCAGTGGTAGTGGTAGCCCTTTATCAGTGGTCAATGAAGGGTGTGATGTTATACCAAAGACAGAAGAGCCTCTTGTAAATGGCACCAACAATCCAGCCCCCAATCGGTTGCTAGATCCGGCCGATGTTGTGGAGCTCTTGGGTGAGGAGGGTTTGCTGGCGGCCGTGAAAGTGTGTGCTGATTGGATGAGAGGGGATAGCGAAGTTGTCAAAGCTTGCGGTAGAAGCTCTAGACTTCTTCTTTCTCATGTTGTAACACTGCTAAATCTCATCAATGTGGACATTGAAGCTCTAGAGAAAGGTAAACTATATTATTTTTTAACTAATAGCAATTTTTAATGGCTGTTTAATATCTTGGATTTAAACTCTTAAAGTTGTTTTTTTAACCCCAAGATTTGTCATCAAACGTTTTAACACGTTGAGCCCCACTACAGTGCAAGTGAAATTTCCACACAAACCAATGCGGGCCATGTGGCCATACAATTTAATTTGATTCTGACCTTTCCTACAGCCCAGGGGATTGCATTAATTTGAGTGTGGCTATTGTGTGGGACCGCATTGTGCTCTGAGAATATACCTGCACCCTCCGGGAAACCTTTTTTTTATGTCTACTAGGGCTACAACTCAACTGTAGCCATCATGAAAATGTCCAGCCGGAAAGCAGCCAGCGGGTCTATGTACTGCGCTCAAATAAGTCAATTTTTGACCACAAATATTTTTTAAAACTATATTTCAATGTATAAATTGGGGCCAAAATTTTAATTTGGTTTGAGGAGCAAATTTGATAATTCCTGCTGGGGCTCAACATGCTAAAGGTCAAGATGTCGCATCTTATGCTCCTCTAATATCTGATTCTCTACTAAAATTCTTCATACTAATCTCTATTTTGGATTCTTATTTTTAAATCTAAATTTCAATTTTTCGATTTTCAATTGTGACTTTTAACTTTTGCAATTTTAATCCTTTTTCATGAATTCAACCTCTTAATAAAAAGTTGTTATTTATGTTGTACTATAATGTGGTTTAAAAAAATCTAAAAATTGTAAAGTTTAAAAAAAAAAGCTCATGTTTGTCTTGCACAAGATCATTTTAACAAGGTAATGTTAAATACATTTGCAATTTTTTGGTATCATAATTAATCAGAAAAAGGACTTGAGTCACAATGAGCTCTACCCAATTCTTAATATTTCTGTTTAGTTTAGTTGCCAAACTTTCGTTTTACTGGAATTTTTTGAGCTAAGAATCGAGGTATAAAATATTTTACTTTTATATCGTCTCTTTTTATTCTTTCCTGTTTACATGTTGCTTTTACTAGCACTATTAAACTTGAATATGCCTTTCATTTGTGATTGTTTACTCATTTTATGAGGCATTTTGTGTGTGTATGTCAGAAACAGATGCACCCCATTTTGTGCGTATGAAGATGTTGAACACCTCAATGCAAAGTATACCTCTGCCCGAAGACATAGGGCTGAAAGGGATATCACCGCTCAAGACAAGTCACAATGGGCTGGACTGGGACTACTTCAGGGACAACTCATTCAAGGTTAAAGAAGAGGTAAGTAGCTGGATTCCATTTAGGAAACAGCTTTTTTATTTTGAATCTCTACTTGAAAATGTGTCGGTGACTCAGATTAGAACAATTAGAACAGAAATATAGTTAGTATTCTATAGGGGGGGAACAGGGAAACCTTGAATTTAAACTTTTTCATACTATATTAAAGAAAATACTAATTTAATATTGTTTTCACCTGCTTCGGTGGCCGCGTGGTCTAACGCGTTACTCTAGTGTTAGACTAGACTATCGAAGACGGGGAGATCAGGGTTTGATCTTGGCCGGGTGCGTTGAAGGTAGTTTTTCTAAAATGGTTTTCCACTCTCCCTCCACACAAACGTGGGTGCACTTCTTTCACTTAGACCTTCATAATTCATTAGTGTAATTAGTACAAAGGTGTATAACATAAATGGGTAGTAAGGCGCAATGCTAAAAAAAAATCCTTAAGTATATTGTTTTGGATTTTAAATAACTGACCATTATTGTTGAAGCCATATTATTTTCGACATCAAATCAAAGTTTTGAAGCTTTCCACACACATAATAACATTTATTTTCCCTGCGAGTTCAAATTTTTCATAATTTACACATTGCTTGTATGTAACCTATACAAAGGAAAGTAATGTTTTTAAAATAACTCTTCACTTATCCTCATCCCCTAGTGACTCTCTGTAATGTGTCTCAGGGTTTGCTAAGAGCTTTCAAGCTCGTGGAGTTTGGACATTACTTGGCGAGTATACCAGACACCGGGATGAGATATGACTCTAGCACGAGACAGTTTGTCATCTCTGAGGAGCCACCAACTTTGTCCCCAGAGGTTCCGGAAATAGAGGAAAAGGGGAAGAGGACATCCAAACTAGCTAACGTGAGTGTTCCTTGTTATTTTGGTGAAGTAGCACAAATATGAAATATTGCCAATAATATGAGTGTGCGGGATTCATGTGGGAAAAAATATTTCTCGTTCCTGGCCAGATTATCAGAACAGAGATGTTATAATCTCGAAAATTTCCTAAACAGTTCTTTCATCCCTAAATATAGAACACATTGGGTAAGTATTTATTTAATTTATTTTGGTTAGTAGATTTATTTTATTAAATATTATACAGTGTTTTAAGATAGTATTATAAATACTTAATTATACATTTTTAATTCTCATTCTCATCCCAAAGTAAGGTATTCAAAAACTATGGTTCATGGTCTCATCTCGATTATTGAGTCTCATGCCCATTCTCGTCTCGAACGAAAAAAATTCTCTCTCGCATACCCGTAGCCAATATCTTAAACATATAGAAACATTTGCAGCTTTAAGTTTGATATTTTGTGAATTGGAACTAAAATACACAATTCTGAATTTATTAAACAACATAAAATGTATTTATTTAAGGCACGTTCTGAACCGACTGATTATATCAGCACATGAGAATTTCTATGAACGAAAGCCGGGAGCGGTATTTTCACATACCTTCCAGGGTTCTTTTACATGCCACAATCGACATGAGACTGACATGACGGCTTTACTTCTCCTCTGAAGGAAGTTGTGATAGGTTTTTTTTTATCGCTCAAGAAAAATCTGTCGAACCCGGCTCGATTTTAACCCAAGATCATCGAGTCCAAGCACTTTACCCTAAGACCATCGAGGTCGTTGCTCTACTATATAGATGATGTAGCTAAATTAAGCACTAAAAAATGTTGAATAGAAGTAGTTTAATAATGAGGAGGCCCATTGGCTAAATTATTATACAGTAAGATGAATATATGAAAATAGGAAAAGATACTAAGTGAAAGTAAAGTGAAGAATTTCCAGACAGGGAAAGTGGAAAAAATAGGGAAAGAATCGAATGTACAACTGTTACATTTGCCTTCTGGATTCTATAGTAGGAAAAATCACACACATATTTAAACTAGATGGGAAGCTTGAATCCTGTAGTATTCAAGAGATTCTAGATCCATAAAAATCCCAAAAAGTATCTCCAATACAATTATGAAGACCTTGACTCTAGAAATCACAAATATTTATGAAATAGTTTCACTGTACTAAAATTGTGTATTTTTAAGGATTCAAGGATTTTAATCTGGATTTGAGATTCAAATTTATGAAATATATGATTCGACTCATCTTAAATCTGTTTGTTTTGTTCAGAGTCAAACTACTCACCTGGCCTATACGCATTTAACTACATTAATGATATAGAGATTTGGAAGGTAAAATTGTGTGGAATTATTCCCACCTTTGCCTGGAGGGTGGTGTGAAAAACTGTTTAGGAAAAACCACCCTCATTGCATTTGCCCGGAATTCAATCTTAGACCTCCCCATCACAGGCATACTAGAGTAGATGAGCTTCGCATTTAGTTTGCATATCCACCAGAGCATGTTGATAGTGGGATAGTAAGGTAATGCCAACACATTTTCCAGAAAAATGTTGCTCCAAAAGTTCCCATTGTCCACAGGAACCATTGTTGAAGATTTATTTAAAAGTTGACTTGCATTCACCAGCATCAATCTACATCACTTGTCAGAGTGGCGTTACATATTTGCGAGGTGGATTAATATAAAAATTAGGGTTGGGGACCTCGAATCCTTAAGGAGATTTTGGATTCGAGACGCAAATCTTTTTAAAAAAAAATTTTTTTTGTTCAATTATTTAGTGAGATTTGTGTTAGTGCTTTAATATTGCTTATTGGTGGCTCAGAACCAATTGTAATTATAGAAACTTGGCAACCAGGCCCCAGAACAGTAATTTAACACTTAGCTGAATGTATGAATGTTATAATGAATGGGTTATAAAAAAGAATCATAACATTTAGCTACTATTTTATTTACTCGTTCATAATTTTTTTGAGATTTGGATTTGGATTAAAAATTTGAAGGTAAATTTGAGATGCGGATTCAAGATTTGGATTCTTAAAATATTGGATTTTACCCATCTCTAGCTTTAAGTAGGTAACGCTTCAACTGTCAGGAAAAACTCAAATCACTCTGAACAGGCTTAAGTTGGCCGCTGTGAGTCATATTACTACTAAAATATTCTTAGGGCATACAAGGCCTCATAATGAAAAACTGTTTTATTTAGTGTCTCCTATAGTGTGAAAATTGTGATATATTAACCCTTTCCTTGGCATGGACGGAATTCAACAGTTCATTGTAATGCCATCTATCAATAAAACACTGTACTTTTAGCCAGTCTGAATACTTCATATTGAAGCTGATAGATGGAGCTACCGGTTCAATGCTATACTATGAGTAAAATAATAAATTAGTAGCGGAATATTTGTCAGATAGAATACATTAATAGAAAAATGGCAATGCTAGGCGCGCACCAGGGAATGGGTTAGATAACTAGTTGGTTAAGTGTGAAATTGGAAGCAATGTGTCATTTATATTTCCACCCCTTCTCCCATTTGTTCATTATTAAGATTTCTTCTTTGCCTTTTCTTAAAAATAACCTCCCTGTCCCTTATTGTATTTTATCATTGTTTTCTTTCTTGGATTTATCTATTGTTAGTTTTAACCTTCTGAGGCTTAAATTAAAACCTTTGATTATCTGGAGTTTAATGTTAATATCACTTTTCACTTTTAATATTTCCAACACTTATGGCTTATCTTGCGATCATACTTTATTAAACTGTAATGCTAATAAATTAATAATAAACGTGTAACAACTTTTTGTGTACGAAAATTCAAAAACTTCTTCTTTACTTTGAATAATCTCATCAGCTTAGACTTTGATTTGAAAGTAAAATTCTGGATTTGATAGTTAAAAAACTTCATAAATAAAAATATTTTAAGTTAAAATACACATTTATGTTCAATTTTATTTTCAATTTAGTCACTTATTTACAACACAAATTAATGTTCACATGACACAAATATATAATAATTATATTACATGTTGTAATAGTAACTTATTTTACAATTTTATGATGAAATATATATTAATCATGTTTTAAATACATCATTTTATAAATTGTATTTAATGCCTAAAGTTATATAACTATATACATATATATGTTTAATTTTGTGTGTTGCATAGTTATATAACTTTAGGCATTAAATACAATTTATAAATTGATGTATTTAAAATATGATTAATATATATTTCATCATAAAATTGTAAATTGAAAAATTGGACTTCACACACCATTACTGACACATTCCAATATTAGATATCTTCTCTTTGGCGTATTATATGAGTTAAAAATTTAAAATGTGCACCATATTACATGTAACTGTACAATCTAAATGTTTTATTCCCGCCAAATTTTTGATTTGGAAATATCTAAAATCACAAACATTAAACTTGATGTAGTGATTCTAAGCTATTATCAATGTATACTATGAATTAAAATGTGGTTTTACTCGACAGGTTTTGTTTAAGCTCATAGTAAAAGAGCAATAAAATTAAAGGAGTTGATGGACACATTAATTGAGTCTTCTTTTTTTTTACCCACTTCAGTAGTTGAATGGTCTAAGACGTGACTATCGCGAGAATAGATTGCCGATGACTGGTAGATCAAGATTCGATTCCCAGTCGGGTGTACTGAAGATGGTTTTCCACTCCCTCCATGCAAATACTAGTAAAATTCTTCTAAATTCAATCTTCCTTGTCCCTTATACATTTGCATAATTAGTACATAAACATATAAACCAAAAGAGGAATAAGACGTGGTGCTAACATTATTTTTTTTATAATAGGAACACATTTAAAAACCATCCTATAGTCGCAACTTGTGAACCATTCTGTGCAGTGATCTTTGTAATAAAGACTGAGTACGGGAGAGGGGAGGGGTTGATGTGTGTTTTATCACGTGCTCTGTGGGCAGGAGTTGCAGGAAGAGGGGATGAAATCGCTCTAGGGAAGGAGAGTAAATATACATACAGAGCCAGGTTACCCTCTTCTTTTTAAGGAGGAGATGTTGTGGAACGAGCCGGGGGTTGTTTGAGTAAACTGCAGCAAGGTGGGTTTCAGTTTGTTTTATGTCCCGAGAACTGAGGTAGTCCCCCTAGTCGCCATGTTGTTTTAACAAGGATACTGGGGGGGCGGAAGGTAGACATGAAAATAAATAGAAACAAACTTGGTAGGGATGGAAATAAAATATCACTCCCTAGACAAAAGGAAGATGGAAAATGTTTTATTTTGTGGGGAGTGGAAAGAATTATTACGTATGTGTATACACTATTGGTTGAAAATTTGTGGTGAGGATGAATAAGAAGGGCTTCGGGACCACTTTGCAGAGTACACAACAACGTTGAGGGTTGAGATCGTCAACGCTACAAGAGCTTTTGGCAATGTTTGATCCCATTGGCCTAGTCCTGGGGTGGGCAATCTTGTCGCCAATCTCCACAAGTGGTGAATTTGAGTTTGCCAGCTCTCACAGTAAAATAAACTTTTTCCTGTCAATAACTTGATAATTCATGCATACCATTGGAAGTATTCCGCTTTTTGAAAAGTCATTGATGCATCACTGTCATCCAATACTCCACTCCCTTTTCCAACAATATGTTTCATCTCTCTGCCTTCAGATAAAAATATTGTCAAATTTCACACTAAATTTTCAATTTGAACAATTTTCAACTTTTGTGTTCAAGGTAGTTGTAATTTTTGTCAATGTGTACGTTTTTGATAAATTTCTTCAAACAGTTTGTGTCGTTTTAAAAGTTTGATTGAGAAACCTAATTTCCCCTTCGCCACACTTGTGGCTACATTGAAACATATGTTGCCCACCTCTGGCCTAGTCCTTAGTTGACCTTTTCATGTAAAGCAAATATTGTAATAAAAAATTCACTACCTCAAGATTAGGATGGGTCTTGACATTTATGTGCTCCCGAATTCAAAAAAGTCGATATTATAATTCTCTCAGTCTGTTTGTACCTGCGGCTAATGGATTTTGAAAATTTGAAACTAAAAATAAAATTATTATAACAATTTAGTTACAAAATTTATCTGAAGGCTCTTTCATAAGATCATCAAAACAATGTGTTTGTTTTTCTTAAGAAAACTTATTAAGAGGTGGTGGAATGTAAACTAATTTTTGAAAATATTGTTACAAACTATTAGATATACAGGTGATGTGTACAGTTGTGAATAAGATTTGCTCACATTCACGACTTACATAATAGTGTACAAACAAGTAAAAGTTGGCTGGAGAAATTGAAAGCTATTTTATTTTATTTATCATCAAAGATTAAATTTGTTGGGACATAATGGTTGTGATTGTAAAAAAACAAGTATGCCTTCACAAAGTTATTAAGTTTAATATAAACAGTGTTTTGATCATTTAACTATCTTTAAATTTACCAAGCGGTGCCACTGCAGTCGCGTATCTTAAAATTCAATTTCACAAGATCCGCCTCGGTGGCGTAGTTGGCTAACGTGCTTGTCTTGTTGAGCTCGACTGCTGAGGGCGGGGAGATCGAGGTTTGAATCTCGGACGGGTGAACTGGGGGTGGTTTTTCCTAAATGATTTTCCACTCTCCCTCCACGCAAATGCGGGTTCATTTCCTCTAATTCAACCTCCCCAATTCCTAATCCGTTAGAGTAATTAGTACTTAAAGCGTATAACCCGAACGGGTAGTAAGACGCGGTGCTAAATATTATTATTATTAATTTCACAAGTTTTGGTTTTGGGGTTAAATACCCACTCGTACTTTTAACATATGGTATACAAACGCGACTAAGTGGTGGAAAAGAGAACCATTTAGGATGTGATTCTTCATTGCAAAGTAAACTAAATCAGATACATCCTTAGGAGGAACTCTCTTCTGCGCGATGTCTTATAATTCAAGGTTGAGGGAAAGTGGAACTTTGGAAGGAGGAGGATTTAAGTGTTGGACGATTTTAAGGAAAGAAGAAAGTTTCGGGAACTGAAGGAGGAGGCAGAGGACAGGCCGCGTTGACTATCTAAGTTCACTGACAAAAGGAATGGACCTGTTGTGAGGCAGAACATATAATAATAATAAATAATAGTACAAAATGTTGGCTTGCAGCTCACAGACTGCCATATGACGGCACATGCTGAAGAAATAATTGGTTGCAACTGACCACACAATACTTTGGACGATTATTTGATGTAGATAACACCCTATGTTATGTATAATATAAATTACAACAATTTGTTGATAACAATATGTTATATAATTATTATATAATAATATAGCTTTATTTTTTATTTAATGTATTGGTAAAGGACATTTTAATTTTTGGTTAAAGTCATTTTAGTTGATATTTGGGATAGAGGGGGTCCCTGCTTGGGTTTATACCATCCGCTATAATGTAAACTGTATTTATGGAGAGTATAAAACTGTTTATTAATCGTAATAAAAACATACTATAATTTATGTACTAACTGGTTATCAGATAGTTTTAAGGAAGCTCTCTGATTTGGAGTTTGCATAGTCTACAGGTGACCAGAAGATTGGGGTTTTAATCCCTGTCGGGAGTACAGAAGGTGGTTTTTTCCCCCTAAATGGTTTTCCACACTAATGAGCTACACTTACTCTAAAATTATATTATTTTTCTCTATTTCATTAGTGTAATTTATGTGTATAGCCTGAGAATGATTATTAAATATGCTATGATTTTAAGTTTAAGCAAACAAATGTTTGGACCTTAACCAGTAAAAGTATGCAAATAAAAGGTATTTTAGGGTAAATTTGGTTATTTCATGGATTGTTACAATTTACTGTGAATATATAAACTATTTTCCCTGCCTGCTTTGAATGTTCTAAAGTGTGAGTAACATAAGACTGATCTTCCGATGACAGGTAGATAGGGGTTCAGATCCCTGTTGGGTGCACTAAGTGTAGTTTTTCCTCTTTTCCTTCATTTAAATGCTGGTACACTTCCTCTCAATTCAACTTCCTCATCGTTAATACGCCAGAATAATAATTAGTATGCACAGGCAATAAGACCCGGTGACATTTCTTCGTATAACTCAAGAGGTCCTATATTTGTGAACCTGAGCGTACTGGGCCGACAAAGCACTGCAGTCTCTCTCTCTCTCTGCTTGTTCTGGGGCTTGTTCTGGTCGATACAAATGTGTGTTTATACACTTGACAGCATTTGCTTCTCTCCTCACCTCCTGTTCACCTGGTCACCCCGACCGTCCTTTACTGAAACAAGGGATCAACTCCCTCCCAAGGCGCATGCTGTTTGATTTGGGGGATACAAGATCTTAAAATCACCATTCTTTGACATTATTGGTGACAGCCTCTCTTAAGATCACTGATGGAAGCTGGAGAAGGTACAGTCCATTTTACACAGAAAGAACCTTATCAGACATCTAGGAAAGTTATTAGATCTACTTTTAACTTATTCATACGTCAATTCGTCGTGTGATATGTAACTCTCACTTTCTGAACCGACTGATTACATCAGCGCACAAGAATTTCTATGAGCGAGAGTGAAAGAGCATACCAATTTTGCCGAAAGAGGTATTTTCTTTATACCTTCCAGGGTTCTTTTACATACCACAATCGACATGAGACTGCCGGCTTTACTTTTCCTCTGAAGGAAGTTGTGCTACTGATAGTTATCGATCAATGAAAAATCTGTCAACCCTGACTGGATGTGAACTCACGAAACACCGGATCCTGAGGGGTGCATTCTACCCCAAGACCACCGAGGTAGACAACCCTGAACTAAGGCCATACTGTCGGCCATCCATTACATCTCTTTTATTTTCAAACACATACACTTCTATGAGTAAAAGGCGATGTGTCTCCCGAATATCGCCTTATTTGTTTCAATCGTTTGATGATTCATTTTTCCGCCGAAGCATTTTGGGAACTGGTGAA
>CABFOV010000117.1:77286-90873 GCA_902141375.1 Timema poppense
AGTTTTCCCCGGTTTGGGAGGGTGATGGGGGAGCGTTTGAGAAGTAAAGGCGGAGCGGAAAAAATCTATACAGGCAGCGATGTCAGCAGGCATGTGTGGCTGGCGGCGCTTTCACAAACACACACACACACACACATGCACGCACGCATGTGGTTGCAAGACGATGCATGGAAATAATAAACTTCGGATCACTTTTATACCCTCCTTCTCGTCCTTTTACGAATGTATGCCAATATTTGGGCTGGTTTCGCCAAACTACGTTTTCTGATCGATCCAGGTGTTATTTTGGTAAAACAAAATGTCTAGCACCACGTCTCACTACACATTCTGGTCATACATTTATGGATTAAGGATGAGAAAGGTGGGATTTAGAGGAAGTGTACCCGCATTTGCATAGCTTCCAACAAGAGAGAGCTGGTGAAAAACCATTAATTAAAAACCAACCTCAGTAAACCCTGCTGGGATCAAACCACGATCTCCTCGCCATCGCCGCTCTAGTTAATTGTAAAATTGACACCTTAGACCATGCGAATTTTTTAAACACGCATGTTATTATCAGAGTAGAAATTATAATAGAACCATAACTGAGGGGGTAATTGGGGGGGGGCTTAAACCCTCTTACCCCCGCCCTAAAGTAATATTAATGTATTTTTGTGTGTCTTATAAAGTTCATTACACCTAGTTCCCCCCAATTGAGGGGGTTGGGGCAAAAACAAATTATAGCCCTAATAGATTTAGATGGGATTTTTCATTACTTAAACTTCTATGAAATCCTGAAATATAGCTATAAAAAAATTTAATAAATTATTCATCAATGCTCTCCTCAAGTTCTTGTAGTTCAAGAAGTAAGCTACCAGGAATCACTACTAACACATTTTTCCCCTCATAAAATCAGGGTCATGTTTTTGCCTTGACTACTTCAATTATATTATTAAAATACACTTTTAGGGTAGGGTGGAAGGAAAGGGGGGAATAACTTTGTAGTTTTGATCATGTTAAAAAGAGAATGTTTGCCATCTTCTGTTGAGGGGCCAAGTGGGAGGACGACTCTGAGCCACCATAACTAGCAAACTCACCCTCCCCCCACCGTTTTCCATATTATTATTATTATTATTATTATTTTTAATAGTACCGCGTCTTACTACCCGTTCGGGCTATACGCACTTCCGCCAATGTGTAATGGTAGGGTGATTGTGAGATGAAATGGAGGACCTACAGTTTAACGTGGAATCCGAACCACGGTGGAGGCACTGGCATTCCTCACATTCACAAGTGGTGATCAATACACGTCTTGTCAGAGGTGAAGGGAGGGTTTGGTAATCAGATAAATCTGGGCCGGGACCGGGGATTGAACCCCGGACCTCAGCACAGAAGTCCGACACCTTACCTCTAGACCACCAGGTCACCATCATTTATCAATAAAACTATCCTTAATTATATTGTGATTTAATTTAAATCGCGATTTACTCTATGACCAACATCTATATATCAAATTTGAACGAAAGCCAACAAACCTTTTTGGACTGTAGCCAACACCTGCTTTATTAGTTCAGAGGGTAAATAAAACGGTAAGATCCATTATCTTGAATTTGGGGAAAAATATCTATATTAGAATATTTTATCAAACTTAAAATGTAAATAGTTTAATAACAAAGTATCCCTAAAGCGAGCCAGCAGCTTTTAGTCCATTCGCTATATTGTTTCCAAACTATGTAGACACAAGTTTTTACCCGTTATTGTTAATCGTAGTCCTTGCGATTGTTTGTTTCGTTGTCTCTTGTTGTCAAAGCATTTTCCTGAAAGCCTTTGTTCGAGATTGTGAGACGGCTTTGCCCGATTACTCGTTTGGCAGATTATCCGCTAGAGATTGTGACAATCGGTTATGTTTTCCATATCTAGGTGTTCACAGTGGCGGCTCGTAGATAAACTTAGTGGGGGTGCTTCTCCAGAAAATGTTTAGCCTTTGTTTTAAAATTGGGTAAAAGGGAAAAAAACATGTATAAAAAGAAAATTTATTCAGGAACTTGATAAAATCTTAACAAAAAAAAAACATTTTTTACTTACTTTAACTTAAATTGTTACAGTTCACGCTTGATCTATTCATCTCAAAATGAAATCCATTCTTCTTGTTTTAATTTACGCAATAAGTTCAATAATTTTCTCCTTGATCTCTGGATGACAATTGAGGAAATTTTTCTCCATTGAAAGTACTGAAAGCACATTTAGTCTTTCTGTTAAATAAAAGAACCGAAAAAAAAGAAATCAAATAGAATAGCTGGAAGCAGAATAATAATCTAACTCTACACTTTATCACATTCAAGAATATGGTACACGGTTTTTTTAAGCACAACACACGCTGAGTAAAAAAAACACTTCCTTCCACCATCACGCCAGAGCCGGCACTGCGGGAGCAACAGTGCTCTCTCTACCTAGCAGTCCTGCCTTCCTCCCCATCCCCACCCCTCCTATGTGTGCATACGCACAACAGTCAAACACCACGTCACTGGCACTGTGAAGCGCACAGTTCCATACAAAGATTTTTGTATATGTTTCATAAACTTGAGAATGGCTACTGAAGTACTGACATTAAGCTTAAGGAATATATATGGTACTACAAAAATAAAGAAAGAATTAAAGAAAAGATGACTCCTTATATTAAATGTTATCGATAATATCAAGTGGAAATAGGGGGTGCTGCAGTTCCGCAGTGCCTATACACGAGCCGCCGATGCTAGGTGTGGATGGATGTAAGGAACGCGAGAAAAGGCCAGCTTTTTTTTCGCAATTTTTATATTAATACTTTTTTTTGATCAAAATAAATCCAATATTGCTTCACTACAAACATAGTTTGATTTTCTTCACATGGTGATTTCAACAGTTGTTGAATATCTGTCAAGGGTGTCCTGTAATTTAATGACAACTTTTTCGTTTCGTATAAAAAAAAAGTTTGTCATCCAATGCCGTTAGTTATGTTCGTGACAAATATTCATTCAACAGCTGTTGGTATCACCACGTGAAGAAAATTAAACCTCTATGTTTGTATAGAAGCAATATTGGATTTATTTTGGTCAAAAAAGAAAAGTTTTGCCATAAAAACAGTAAAAACGCTGGTCTTTTCTTACGTCTCCAACACCCCCACCTTAAACATCAGGCCCAAAGTTTTACGGCGGAGCCTTCCAGCAATTTCTTTCTTGTTTCCTCTTTCTCTTTTTGTTTATCGCTTCCTCTTTTTGTTTTTTTTGCGCACTTTCTCTCCCCCCTTTCTCTCTCGTGCCAGCAAGAAGTAGTTCGCCTTGTTTCTGGCAAGTGGACCTGTCAGTCCTGTAAATAATGGCGACGGGAGTCCCTGGTACGGGGTACTTTACTTGATTGCGTGCCGCGTGATAATTCCTCTGTTACTCTAGCAAGTTAGCAAGGTCCCCGCCCACCTCACCCTTCCCCCGGCGAATAAAATATGAACATGAGGTTCTTACTTCGTTTTTTTTTTCTCTTGTGTTATTTATGCTGATCGCTTATTGTTAAGATCTCTCTTCCCTCCCCTTCGTTTTTTTTAACTACCGCAAATGGTGGTATGTATGGTTGAACGAGCTAGAATTTAGAGGAAATATACACCGGCATTTTGAATGGAAGGAGAAGGGAAAACCATTTAGGGTTAAAAAAAATAGTATGCAGTTAATTCACTACTGCGAGAGGAGTGACCCACATTTACCCATTTATACATTTTTCGACACCATGCCGGGAATCGTACTCCGGACCCTTATGGCAAACACGTTACCTGCTGATTACATTGAATGAAAGAATACGATAAAATGTATTTTTAGAAACCAATACTAAAAATTAATATACTAACAATTTTAATTTTGCAAGTGCTTTCTTTCCGTCCCCATGATCCTAGGTTACAAAAGTGACTGGAGACTAGCGCACGTAGTTCTTTTACTGGCCAACAGATGGGTCTGCCTGCTCAGTTGCCGTGATCCTTTCCCTTCCTTTGTTTAACCTGTTGTATACCGGATTTTGGTCGGTAGAACAGAAGATAAAATTTAAACTTATTTCTTTGCGGCCAACATTGATATCATTTTACTATATTGTTTATTTTATTCTAAAGGTATTGATAATATATATCAAAAGGGACACCTGCAGATAACGTGATTTGATGTATGAATATATTAAAATTGTTTTAGTAACTTAAGTAACTAACTTTTACTGTTCTTTCTACCAAAATCATCCTGTAGCAAACTTACCTCCAGGGTTCTTTTACATGACACAATCGACATGGTACTTACGGTTTAACTTCCCCCTTCGAAGGAAGTTGTGCTACACATTTTATCGCTCAAGAAAATCCGTCGACCCCAGCTGGGCTTGAACTTATGATAATCGGGTCCTGAGGCGAGCAGTTTATTTAACCCTAGACCATAGTGTAATTAGTCACGGTAAGACTACCAACTATTATTACTTGCTCCGCGTCTTACTACCTGTTCGTGTTCTACGCACTTACGCCAATGTGTAATGGTAGGGTGATTGTGAGATGAAATGGAGGACCTACAGTTTAACGTGGACTCCGAACCACGGTGGAGGCCTGGCATTCCACACGTTCACAAGATGTCTTGTCAGAGGTGAGGGAAGGGTTTGGTAATCAGATAAATCTGTGCCGGGACCGAGGATTGAACCCCTGCCGCCAGCATAGAAGTCCGACACCTTACCCCTAGACCGCCAGGTCACCATGACTAGTTACTACCTTTCAAGGTAGATGGAGTGTAAGTTCGAGTTGTCACGTGTGTATAGTTTCATAGTTTAACGGAATTCGATTTCGAAACATTTGTTTGTTCATTTTAAATATCAAAATGCCTGCCACATACCAAGTTGGATACAATGATTGTGGTAGTTAGGTTCACTTGTTAATCGGCGGGGTCTATATGACAACCTCATTTAGTCTAGTTGGGTGGCGAGGGCGAGGGTAGCGTACCTGGGAATTCGAATCCCGGCCGAGTGTTACTAGAATGCCCCCACCCCTCCCCCCAAATGTTTTCCCACTCACCCTCCACGCAAATGGTTCTACATTTTCTCTTTTATATCACATGAGTGTAATTATTATAAATGTGCAACTAGAAATGTTAGTGAAAACACGGGGGAGGGGGAAGGGTGGATGTATACAAATCCAATCGAAATATTGTGTCTATGACCGTTAATAGTTTAATTTTCGTAGGAAGAATTTGATCTGGCATAAAGGTTACTAGATCTACTTTCACGTATTAATACGTCAAGTCATGTAAGCTGCAGCTGTCACTTTTGATAGATGTTATCCATACCTATAAAATAACAATAATAAAACAGTAAAATGTTATCTATGTTGACCGTGAAAATTAAAAAAAAAAAAATAGTAATCGTACTTTATAAAAAGCTCTTCTTATAAAAATTGAAGTATACACATCGATATTTTAAAATAGGAGCCGCGCCGGTAGATACGTGCACGATGGTGTCAGTCGCGTCTCGTTTGATTTGTTGATTGACGGGGAGGTCGGGGGGTTCGAATCCCGGCCGGATGTAGGCCCTACTTAGATTTTTATAATATGTAAGAAAGCAATGTAACTACATTTGAGTAAATGTGAAAAGTAAAACTTGGGGCATAAAATTCAAATAAATTGAAGAAAAAAAAATACCTGAAATGGAAATTGAACCCGGGGCTTTGCGCGCGATTGCTCTACCACTGAACTATGTTAAGGCAGAGTCTGTGATGGACGTGTGAATATCATCGGCTACCAAGAGCAATCGTTGAAATTGATATATTTTTCTGCTCAAAAAGTTTCCTATGTGGTTTAAGGTGTCGTCTCACAATAGTCTGTCTTACCGGTGACTGGGAGGTCGAGTTTGAATTTTAGCTTAGGTGCACTAAGATATGGTTTTCCTAGTTCCCCTACACGCGAATGCTGTTGCATTTCCTCCGATTACCCTTATCATTCTTACCGAGAGTCGTTAAATAATTTTTTTAAGCAACGCGTCTTACTACCTTTTCAGGTTATACACTTGTGTACTAATTACGCTAATGAGCTGGGGACGAAGAAAGTTGAATTTAGAGGAATTGTACCCACATTTGCGTGTATAAAGAGTGGGAAATCATTTAGGAAAAAACCATCCTCAGTACACTTGTCCAGGATTCGAGCCACGATACCCCCTTCATAAGCAGTCCAGTTTATTGCGAGAGTAGCGCCTTAGACCATGCGGCCATAGAAGTGGGTAACTCTCATATTCATGAAGGATTATAAATACTTTTTTTTTACCTGTGAAGTGGCTGTCACGTGTTCATTCATATAAGTGTTTCATAATGTGGCGGCGTAGATCCAACCCTTGTTTAGAGAGTGCAACAAAGTTTCTAAATAAGGTCCTTGATCAACGCACGAATTACGCTCTTTTTAAACGCGTGGTTAGACTGACGCGCGTGCGTGCTCTGAGGAAGGTGGAAAGGAGGGGGGAAATGTAAATTAGCGATCTGTAATCCCGCGAGTCGTATTTGTTATTCTATGCGGTGTGTTTCAGAAGCCAGGAGAACAGAACTCGTTGGTCGGGATTTAGCCGGGAACGCCGCCGCTTTTAGCATGTTTTATCCAGCCGGGGATCGGGCTAACAGGCGACCGAGGAGGTAATTAGTAATACCTAATGACGAGCGACCGGGAATTCAGCAAAGAGCGTGGGGACGGGATTTGGGTCCAATCAATTAAACTTCCTGCCTTCCCCCCTCACCCGCCCTAGATTGAGACCCCTCCCTCTACTTGATTGAAGGGGAGCCTTTTTTTTACTCCCCACACCACCGCCATTTTTTTTAAGGGAGAAGAGAATATCAGTCTAGCCAACTGTCTATTAGCGTGGCTTTCCTCCAGTTGTTAGTTAGCTAGGGATGGCGGCGGTACGGTAAAGTTGATAATTGAGTCACCCTCCCTAACCCTCCCTCTCTCCCCCATTACCCATATATGGGGGGGTTGGATTGTTGTAGCCCTTCAAGTGGGGTGAGGGCGAGAAGGGACAACTTGTGGGCTAATTGGGTTGAAACGAGACGCGAATCGATTTTTCAATTGGTACTACTGAAACGGTGAAAGGGGTGGGAAAGTTGAAGTGGCTTGGGAGGGATTTTGATCATTTTTTTTTCAAGCTTTAAATAGTTGGGACTTTAAATAATTTGTTTAAAAAAAACTAATTGAAGAAGTAAGGAGGCTGAATGGAACGTAGGTTTTATTACTTAATCCTGCTTTCATACGAAGGACCTAAACTGGCCACTAGATCTCCCTTCACATGACCAAACATCATTTCTTGTTAACAGCAACTGCAACCGGCCCTGTAGGAGAGTTATTTAGTTTAATTCCATTTTATGTATTATCATTCTCCAATTAACTTAAGTACTTAGTAATTTTTTACTAAGTTGAGTTGTTTAGTTGTAGTTAATTTAATATATATTTACAGCTGTCACTATTGATAAGTATTGCCAATAGCTAAAATAATAATAATAATAAAGTAAAATGATATCAAGACAACAAAACAAACATGTTTTTATTTTTTTAAGAAGTTCCTTCTTACCAGAATTCTATTATATATTTGCTATGTATTCACATTTTCGCCCTAAGCGCAAGCGCAGAACATTATCTTAATCACGTGACGAGCTCTAAACCAATCAAGACATTTCAGCCTCATCGGCGTTGTCCGGTTGGCGTGATTTGAAATAGCTACTACAGGTCTCCTCTTTCTGCGTGCGACAGTCAGCTTGATGTAGGCCTATAAGTATCCTGTTAGATTTCTAAACAAGCCTACTCCATCTGTGCGGATGCGCTTACAAAGCGAGATACCAGCAGTGAAATGATTTGAAATAACTAGTTAAATGGAAAGTGCGTGTCGTTCTTGTTTTGTTTCACGGCACAACGCAATGATTTGAAAACATCCATCGGGATATTAATCATATCGATATGTTTATCTACTGGAAAATAAAATATGTCGGTAATTAGTTGTTTCTAATTTGTGTCGCAAAGAATCGTGCACATAAATATGTGTCTGCTACACTAGATATCATATCTGAGGTAACTTCGTGGTTACTATCTGAAAACAGCGTTGTCATTCTCTCGTTTCCGTGTGGTCAGGTTCCCTTCAAATATAAGACAAGTTTCGCAACGCTGGTTAGTCGAGGTTGCCAACAGCTCCTAGACCAACAAACTACTTTCCGACATAACCGATAGCGCGGAGATTTGGCAACAGTTGACCGAGAAAGAGTGAAGACAAAGTTTTTTCTCCACAAGACCTGCAGTTCCCTCGGCAATGATATCGGGTGTATTGTGTGAATTGTTGCACCACTAGAGCAGATTTTCGGCGAACGTGTAAATCAAGCTCTCGCTACCCTCTTGATTGACAAACTGTTTTGCGTTTAATCCGAATCTGCTATCCGACGGCCGATCAAGCCGCGCTCCAAAATTACAAACTCTCCTTAAACGCGAAGTCTCTGGCCGGTTAGAAGACGCCGGTCCCTGGCGCCGCTACGTCCCTGATTGAACAGCTATTACCGGCCAAGATTGCGACGTCTTATTGGCGCGCCTTCATTTTAACCTTGTTAAAATATCAACAGGGAGGGTAAAGCCGGCCCGGAAATTAACTATTCCGAGCTTCGTTCGGTAACAATTTGGGATCTGAGACTTTTCTGCGTTTCACGATCACTTTTATCCAAACCGTCCCTTCAAAAAAAATAATTTCACATTTAGAGTTAAATTGGTAGGTCCATAACGGTAGGGGGGTATTTTAGGGTCTTAAACCCCCCTCCCCCCAACCGTGATCTCCCCCTTTATCCTCTAAGCCATCATAATTATTTACCACCCGCTTCGGTGGCCGCATGGTCTAACGTGCTACTCTCGCAGTAGGCTAGACTGTTGATGAAGGTTCGAATCTTGATCGGGTGTACTAAGGGTGTTTTTTTCAAATATGGTTTTCCACTCTCCCTCCATGCAAATACGAGTACACTTCCTCTAAATATAGCCGTCCTAATCCCTAAAACTATCAGCGTAATTAGAACACAGGCGTATAACCCGAATGGGTAGTAAGATGTGTTGCTAATATTTACCGGGTGCAGGGAGGCCCTGTTTTAACTTGGCAATTAGACATTTCGTCGGTCTGTATGGATGTTTATTCCGTTATAACTGTAAAATGGGTTGACCAATTTTAACGAGATTTGGCGGGTATATTCCTATAGCCTCGGCATAACGGTGTATGTACATAGTTTTTCACTCTGTATACTGTTTTTCGTCTAATATGTAGCTTATCCAAGCATTCCATCTCTAGGACGTATAATTTTTGATTTTGGCATGTATCGCGAAACTGACATCTCAAACAGCATGAACAGTGTATATTATCTGTGAGTATAATGCACTATTAAAATATATAGTACTATTTTCTTTTCTGACTAAATCGATTACAACGGATAAATCTTAAGACTGACCTAACAATTGGAACATGAAAGAGTTCCTTAACTTAAACACATGGACGGAGCGAGGTCTTCTGTTCAGAACCACTGGAGTATATTTGTGTTCCTCTATCAGCGGTTCCCAACGTGGGGCACGTGCCGGGACGTTTGGGGGTACGCGAAAATATTTGAATAATGGCGGAAAGAGCCAGCCAGCAGTGTAAGATAAAAGATCAGTAAAAAATAAAGTGAAATTTAACTCAATATTTTGTATTAATCACAATTTGTGAACGTGGGGAATGCCAGGCCTCCACCGTGGTTCGGATCCCACGTTAAACTGTAGGTCCTCCATTTCATTGTTTTTTTAAATCCCATTACTAGCCCATTTATTTTCAGTTGCAACAAATAAATCAGAAATAATTATACTTCTAATGTATTAACTAAACGTTTTGCTGAACTTAAGGGAACAATTTATGGAAATTGGCTGCCAAGGGGTATGCGAGCGGAAAATGCTTGGTAACCGCTGTATGCCTAAGCGGTTAACTTATCGGGGTCTTAAAAATCCATTTTACATACAACCCCAATTATGTTTTTTTTTTTTCTTTTTTTTTACTCTTAAATTGTTTCGAGGGAGATTCGTTTTCACGGGATGAACGCTAACTCGACCAGTTTCTTTCCCACCCGTAAATAGCGCTCACCCACAGCCGGTGGACACGCCGACATGAAACACGGCGAGGAAAAGATAGGCGATGGGATTTGAACCCCCCTAAGTCGCTTGTTCGATAGAGGAGAGAGAACGGATGGTGACGTCATACCCCGCCATCGCTCGCTCCCTTTGCAACCCTCCACTCTCGTTGTTCACCCCCTTCCACCTCCCCCCATCTAGTTGTCAGTGGAGCGTTACATTGGATCACACTCCCTCCCCCTACTTAGCCCATACACGTGTCCCGTCACCTCGTTACATCACGTAGGAAGACTACAGGGTGTGACATTAGATTGAAGAGGAAATGTACCCGAGTTGAATCGAAATAGGAGTTGTAAAATAAAAATATTCCTTCAATACAACCGGCTGGGTTTAGAGTTCAGACCTCCCCGTCCCTGATAAGGTCAGACGAGACTGACGCTTTAGTACGTGTGCTCCTTTATATCACAGTCTATTGCTGGTGCATTTTCTTAAAAACTTTTTTTAGCAGCACGTTTACTATCCTTTCAGGCTATGCGCTCGTGTCCTGATTACGCTGAGTGTTTTAGAGATTAGGAAGGTTATATTTAAAGGAAGATTACCCGCATTTGTGTTGAGGGAGGAGGAAAAAACCACCTTCAGTACACTTGACTGAGATTCGAACCTCGATCTCCTCGTCATCGGCAGTTTAGTTTAGTTTACTATAAGAGTGACATCTCAGACCATGCGGCCACTAGATCGGATTTCTTAAATCTTATTTTTATGTTATTAACTTATATAATTTACTAGTTGCTCATAGGCAACAAACTGAAACAATAACTGGTAAAATAACCGATATAATAACTGATAAAATGACTAATACAATAACAGACATAACTATTAACCCTGCAATAACAAACATAACTAGTAGCCCTGCAATAACAGGCATAACTGGTAGCCATACAATAACTGACATAACTGGTAGCCCTACAATAACAGACATAAACTAGTAGCCCTGCAATAACTGACATAACTGGTAGCCCTACAATAACTGACGTAACTGGTAGCCTGTAACACCACGGATTAAATCCAGATATAATAATGCTGTGATATTTCGGTTGTTTATAGTTCCGTGGTCGAGCGCCTATCATCACTATACGGAATAGATACTGTTTAACTAGCTGTTAATTGCTCCGTGGTCGAGCACTAATTAAATCGGTATAATTAATAAATGTAAGAAAGAGAACTATTGATGGCTGTTAGATTCACACACGGTTTATTCAAATGACATCTGTTAATTATTGAGATTACTGATACATTCTCCAATTAAATGCTTTTATCAATACACACTCGTGATATTAACGTAAATTATTGTATTCTGTTAGATTGTGACTGCGAGAGCCAGTGCTAGTGTGTTTGAGAGTCCCTGACTGCGTTGCTTGTGTGAGCGTGGGTGTGCGGCTTGTGTGTGTGTGGGGCTGCTTGGCTGCCTTAAACATACGTACAACGGCTTATATATGACATACCCCTTGCCTCTTGCTCCCTTCGTCAACAGTGTAAAAACTAACTAATAGAAAGAGTCCTGGCAAACAGGTGTTGGGAAGGCTAGCTTCTTATTGGTATAGGGAATTGGCGTCTTTTGCCAAATACTGCGGAGTTGTTCCTTTAACAGGAAAAATTGTATAAAAATATATTTTAATGGTGTAGTCCTTTTCCCATTATTTCTGAAATGCGTGTGTTTCTTCATGGATGAATCATAAAAGGATACTCTACATATGTTACTTTAAAGAAAAATTACCTTCATCCATGACTTATTATATATTTTAGAGTGATCTAAATCAATATCATTACAAGACCTACAATAACTGACGTAACTGGTATCCCTACAATAACAGACATAACTGGTAGCTCTACAATAACTGACACAACAAGTAACCCTGCAATAACTGACATAACTGGTAGCCCTACAATAACTGACATGATAACTGGTACGACAACTGACACATCAACTCATTATTTCTAACAAAGGGAGGGCTCGATTTTATTTGACCAGTGTGTACTGTCAAAGGAATGCCATGGTTTTAGAAGAAGAATACAATTTTGGTTTTAAAAAAAATGTATTCTTTTAGTTTTCGGAAAAAAGAAATGTCGATGTTTATCGCCATAACCCCCTGTCCACGTCACGATTACCAAGTCAGGTGTACCATCCGTGCGGCCAGTTCTTATTGAAATGATGATGTCGATTAACCATCTTGACATGCGGGTGTCGTCCATCAAAGCCGCCAGGGGTACGTGACCGTTGCGTGACGATGCTATTTTCATCAAATACACGGGACACAGTCCTTTCCAAGACCGTCGTGCCCTGCGGACCTTTTTTTTATTTATTTACTAAACCCAACTCCCTTGTTGTTAGGTCGGTCACGCTATCCACATCTTCCCTCCCCTATATCTTAGCCCGATCTATCCCCCTCACAGTCTAGCTTCATTTATCGATCACGGCAGACAACCTGCAGGACATTTTAAAAAACAACTTTTAACAGTGAGTGTAACCTGCTTCGGTGGACGCATGGTCTAAGGCAGTGGTTACCAAATTGTGGTACGCCGTGAGAAACCAAACAAAAGAATCGAATTAAAAGTCGTACAAAGATAGGATCTCGTCACATCTAATAAATAGGTATATATTACGACCAAGTCTAACCAAAAGGGAAACATTTAAACAGTGGTTGAAGGGATGGCAACACTGATTAAAGCTCAGACAGCCGTGCAGTCTCTTGTCGTATCCCTCCCTTGGCATGATTAAAAATTTGCTGAAATAATAAATATTGTTTAAATTTAAAAATAACATCTGTACACAGGAATCGGATTCACAACGTTTGGGAACCGCATGGTCTAAGGCGTCACTCTCGCTGTAGACTAGACTGCCGATGACGGGGAGTTCGCGGTTCAAATCTCGGTCGGGTGTACCGAGGGTGATTTTTCCCTAAATGTCTTTCTACTCTTCTTCCACACAAATGCGGGTACACATGCTCTAAAATTCAACCTTCCTCATCCCTAATACATCATTGTAATAAATAACCTGAACGAGTAGTAAGCAGGGCTGTGGGGTCGGTAGGCCAAACCTTCGACTCCCGACTCCTCCATCAATGGCAAATGTATTTATTAATTAGTAGGTAATAAAGAATTTACTCTAGTAAAGGTATTACTAATTAATACATATTAAACATTTTCGATACTAAATGCTAAAATGGTAATACAGTACATTTCACCACTAGCGCGTGAATCATTAGGTCCATAGAACATAAAATATATATTTGTTATTACAATTTCTGGAAAATAAAACTTTTCTACGTTTCACCTGATCCAACTGCTTTATCCTCTCTATTGTCCTCCGACGCCGTATATCAAAACTTTCCAAAAATGTATTCTCCATTTTCCTTATAGTCCATGTTTCAGCCCCGTGCAAAGCAACACTTCCTTTATAATCTGTAACACTTTACCAATT
>CABFOV010000117.1:102338-121133 GCA_902141375.1 Timema poppense
GGGGGGGGGGGATAAATGTGACGACTAATAGCATGTTATCCGGCTGGTGAAATCCTCGCATTGCCGGTGTCCTCTCGGGGAAGTGTCATTATGTAAAAAAAAATACCCCCTCCCCTCTACTCACCGACAACCCTTCGTATCCATTTACCCTCATCGTTCATCCCCTGTGGGGCCTATATACACTAGACACATTATGTACCCAAGCGCGCGTGTTCGGATAAAATGCCGTGTGGTTTGCTATTTATTTTTTATTCGCTTTATTCCTACCCCTCCCCTCCCCCTCTGTGTGTGCATTTGTTTAACGTAGAGCTTTGCACGCACCAGTGGTCACTTGGTATGAGGCGTTGGACTCGCAATAGACTGGTATTTCCCAAGCTCTTATAGGGAAGGAGGTGTAAGTTCGAATCTCGGCTGGGTACCCTGATGAGGGAGTTTTCTTTTTAATCACTGTGGTTTTCCGCCTTTAGTATAGTTAGTTAACGCGCCAGTTTTGTGTTTAGCCAAACAGCTGAGGACGGGGAGGTCGAGGTTTAAATCTCGGTCGGGTGAACTGGGGGTGTTTTTTCCTAAAAGGTTTGCCACTCTCCCTCCACGCAAATGCGGGCTCACTTCCTCTAAATTCAACCTTCCCGATTCCTTATCCATTAGCGTAAATAGTACTTAAGCGTAGCCTATAACCCGAATGGGTAGTAAGACGTGGTGTTAAATAATAACACACAACCATCAACTTATGTTAACGAAATAATTTTAAGGGGGGAAAAATTGTCCCCTTATGATTGTTACCCGCCCCTTTCTCCATTGCACATAAATAATAGTCCAAGGTAGTAACAAGAGTTATATTTTATTTGACAAAAAAATAAAGTACAGCTCAATGAGTGAGTGAGACATTTACGCGTTAGGAGCTTAACAAGAAAGTAACCCAAAACCCAAGCAAGGGGTACAGTACAGCCAAAAGGTCGAACGAATCGTAGGGAACCACCAACGCCAGAGAGGCATGTAAACAAGATTTGCAATAAGTGGCCCGCTTCTCCAAACGCTCAAAATGGCGTCTCATAATATGTAATGATTTTACAACAACAATTGGCCTTCATGATAATATTAATTTGACCTATCGTAACTAGAAATCGAGAACCTCAAAACAAAACCTAGCGCAAATGGCAAATTGGAAAAGAGTAATGGATCCAACGTTGCTGATACTGAAAACCCTAATTTGCCCAACAATTTGATAGGAGGATCTATAAACTTTTTTTTTTTGCCGGTCGCCCATAATGTATCATGCCTTAAGGGCAAAGAATAACATTTGGCCGTCATGAAGTGACAATAAAAATATGTAAATCCAGAACGATAATTTTGAAAGATAGAGATTTAGAGCCAGTTTCATAGTCAAATTTAGTACGCCTCAAGTACGGCGCTATACTAAGTACATGACGACACCTACCTAAACCAGAATGGAATGGACCAGTTTCCTATGCGAGAACGGCCCATTCCATTCGAGTTTAGGTAGGTGTCGTCATGAACTTAGTGTAGCGCCGCGCTTGAGGCGTACTAAACTTGACTATGAAACTGGCCCTTAGTGCCAAAAGAAATTTAGAATAATTTAGCAAGCCTATCCATTAATCAGGCTTCTCACCTTGAAGTCAGAGCGTAATGTGTGTCCATACCAGGCACTCCAACTATTATATATCCTATAGAAGTGTCATGTGCTCTAGAGCTGCGCGAACGAAGGCTGAGGGAAAGGGGTAAGGGGCAGAATGGTTCTAGAACATGCTCAACCATAGTTCACAGAATTTCCGAACATGATCGGGTGGCGCGCATCGAGTTCGCGCACACTGCAGTTCATTTGTCTTGTGCGTGGAACAACTGACAGGGCTGGAAGCGAACCTCTTGTCTTCGACTCGGTTCAATGTTGATAGTGCTGCGGTGTGTATGATGAGTCGTGATCGTGCAGGGACAAGTCAATAGAGGCCGGGTCGGTGAGTTAAACAACCTCTTCGTATTCATGTTGTAACAACCTTACATGATTAAAAACAATTTTACACCTAGCAAATTATTTTTTAAACAAATTAAATTTTTTCATACCTATTCTGTCGGTTATTGTCCTAAAGGCACAACCTAAACTTCGTTGTCTTGCGTGCATATTTCTTATAAAAGATCTATTGTGTGTCCTGTCATCAAACACGTGCCTCACGGGATGAGTCGTGCGTGCTAACCGCTCACCTAAAGCTGTCGTGCTTTTGTTCTCTCGCTCTCTCTTTGTGGGGTCGACATAATATTTCCTCGTGGGTTTGACACGAGTGCATCATCGCGATTTAAAATTAATCTCGTCGAGGTTTCGCAGACTTTGAATCGGATTATTGTGATGAGATCTGAATTCAACACCGGGGATAATCCCCCCCTCCCCCCAGGGGCTGTGCTCCTATTGTTGGACAGGGGACGTATGATCAGCGCGTGCGCAGTGGCATCATTGTGTTCAACTGGTGTGGTGTGTCTGGAACACAAGCTCGGATCACGACCGGGTAGCCTCTTCTCACCCAAACTCCTCACGTGAAGTGTTTTCCCATACTCGATCCAGGCGAATGCTAGTAGTAATTTTCCTCTATGTAACTTCTTTGATAGAGTGATCCTTTAACCGCTTTTGTGTAAAACGTTTTTTAAAAAAAAAAAATATTTTATTTATATTTAGCACCGCGTCTTACTACCCGTTCGGGTCATACGCTTTAAGTACTAATTACTCTAATGGATTAGGAATTGGGAAGGTTGAATTAGAGGAAGTGAACCCGCATTTGCGTGGAGGGAGAGTGGAAACCATTTAGGAACCCCCCCCCAGTTCACCCGACCGAGATTCGAACCTCGATCTCCCCGTCCTCAGCAGTCGAGCTCAACACGACAAGCGCGTTAGCCAACTACGCCACCGAGGCGTGTTTTACAAATATAAAATAATCAGTAAACCCGTGCGAAATTTTCGCGCGTTGGACCTTCCCCCCTCCTGAAAAAATGATTAATCTTTTGTTGGGTTGTTGAAATTAAATACTCGGTGAAGTGTATACACAAAAATAGCAAAGAGAGTTTATTAATGTGAACGTATTTACAATACCTCTTTGTATACAATATTTGATATCTTGGATTTTTTGTTTGTCATTTTCTGTAATTGATACAAAAATATTGTTATATTTAGTGACTCTTGAAAAGGCTACATATACAGCATTTGGCAAGTACAATCCAGCTCTTTGAAGCGTCTCTCTCTGAGACTTTTATGATAGTCGTTGCAAAGGCGGTTTTTCTTTTAACTTAAATTTTAAACAATGTATTTTAACGTAAACTGAGTATGCTATGTCAAGAGTCTGTAAATAATCCTATCCACTAATACCGTATTCATCGATGTAGGATTTTTATTAGTTGATACAAAGGGATGTTGACAACATAATTAATATATAGGATATTGTAGGGCTGTGCGGAGGTCACTTTTTAAATTTGGAATCACCCGCTTCGGTGGCTGCATGGTCTTTGGCGTCACTCTAGCAATGGCCTAGACTGCAGATAATGGAAATCTCGGGGTTCGAATCCCTGTCAGGTGTACTGAGGGTGGTTTTTCCTAAAAGGTATTCCCTTCACACTCTGTCCACTCAAATGCGGGCTTAGTTCACACCTTAAAGAACAACTTACTAACCGAATAATTGTATGCATTTCCCAACTGTATTGTTTTCCTAATTTTCTCTCTTAACGTCGTTATTGCTAGTTAAAATGGTTCCTAAAAATTTAAACTCACTTTTAATGTTTAAATAATTCATTATGTGCATCTAGCCTGTAGGTAAAAAAAAAGGCGCTGGGGAAGGAAAAAAGCTCACTCTATTTCTTTATGCTGCCTTAGGGGTTGTTCAAGTTGAAGCATAACATATATTTTGTGTTAACTTAAGCAGGACGAGTTTTAGTGAGGTACTTACTGAAGGGGTCCCATTTTCTAAAATAAAGGTATAATCTTGTGGTGTTTTTTATCCTTAAAAACTAATAGTAAAGAACATGACAAATTGTAAAAGATCTCCCCGAACCGAGTTGCAATTTTTTAAGTGACAGTGAAAGCGACCTTGGCCGATTTCTAAGTATTATTATTATTATTATTATTATTATTATTATTATTATTATTAGCATCGCGTCTTACTACCTGTTCGGATTATACGCACTTACGTTAATGTGTAATGAATGGTAGGGTGATTGTGAGATGAAATGAAGGACATACAGTTTAACGTGGAATCCGAACCACGGTGGTGTCTTGGCATTCCCCACATTCACAAGATGTCTTGTCAGAGGTGAAAGAAGGGTTTGGTAATCAGATAAATCTGTGCCAAGACCGAGCATTGAACTTCTTTATAAGTAGGGAAATTGTCTAAGCCCACTGTGATACAAAGCTCATGGCCTACATTATCTTCTCATTCAGACAACTGTGATACAAAGCTCATGGCCTACATTATCTTCTACATTCAGACAACTGTGATGTAAAGCTCATGGCCTACATTATCTTCTCATTCAGACAGCTGTGATGCAAAGCTCATGGCCTACACTATCTTATTCCGGATATTGTGATACAAAGTTCATGACCTACATTATCTTCTCATTCAGACAACTGTGATACAAAGCTCATGACCTACATTATCTCTTCATTCAGACAGCTGTGATATAAAGCTCATGACCTACATTATCTTCTCATTCAGACAACTGTGATACAAAGCTCATGACCTACATTATCTTCTCATTCAGACAGCTGTGATGTAAAGCTCATGGCCTACTTTACCTTCTCAATCATACAAATTGGTGTTTAAAATATGTATGCATTTATAAAATATTGATGGTATTTAAAAACATATTACTTATCATGAATGTTTTTAAATTATTTTTAAAAATGCCTAAAAATTACTCAAACCAATAAAATTGATACCTTAAATTACAAGATGTCCAAAAAATGACCTATAAAATATACATTTCTACAACAAGGGGACATTGAGCTGAGTTTATGTACGTATGAGCATTGTATGTGACGAACGAAAAAAAAGATGACATCAAAATTCTGGCCCAGGTCATGAGCATAGCGGCATTTGGTAATAAACTTTTATTATAAAGGGAAAAAAAATTAAATTCTTCTATGTCCGTGATTCAAGAACTGCTGAGATAATAATATTTATACAATTAAACTGAAACCCACTTCGTTAGCCGCATCGTCTAACGCGCTACTCTTGCAGTAGACTAAACTGCTCGTGATGGGGAGATTAAGGTTCAGGTCTTGGTCGGGTGTACTGAGGGTGGTTTAAAAGATGTTTTTCACTCTCCCTCCACTCAAATGTGGGTACATTTCCTATAAATATAACCTTGCTATCCTCTAAAACTATTCGTATAATTAGTACATAAGCGTGTAAGCCTGAACGGTTGGTAAGACGTGGTACTAAAATTATTTAAAAAAATAACGTATCAATTGAAAAAATATATCTTTGAGGGGGTGAGATGAAGGGGTTAAAAATGTTTTAAAAACTGTAAAATTATAGGCCTTAACTCATGTTCCCTTTTCAAATCTACATATTTCTGGTGTCGCTGAGAGTCGAACCGTTGTATTTAGGCTGACGCGTTACCGATTTGACCACACGCGAGATCATCTTCGAAGGAATTATTGTATCTTACGCAGAAAAGCTTTATCTTTTCTCTCTCTCTCTCTCTCGGATAACTGTTGCCGGACGCGGACATTATGTCGGAAGGGGCTACTGGCAGCATCGACTAACCAGCACTGCAAAATTCGTCTTATATTTAAGGGGAGATTGACCATACTAAAACAAGATATTTACAGCGCCGTATCTCCAAAAGTAACCATGCAGTTCCCTCATAGATAACATCCGGTGTAAAAAGTGTTCGGGTCGTTGCACTTTATACTAACCTCGCTCCAGAGAGCAAAAGGGTCAGTCCCCTGGAGGGGGAGGCAGTACAATATGAGCTATATGGGCTAAATTCCGGGGGCGAATGGGCCTGGTTAATAGCAGCCGTTTAGAAAAAGCCAGCCAGTCTTCCTGAGCTAGAAATGTGTTAAAAGGGGATGAAGACGAGGCGGGAGAAATAAGAGGAAATGGGGGGGAGGGGCTGTTGAAAAGTAAAATAAAATGGTTTTTAGGTTGTAGGGTTAGGAAGTTGAACGGATGAAAGGGATTGGAAGGTTTGAGGGAAAGGGGGAGGGGGATACTCTTGGATTTTTACATCTCCACAGCTCTCTTGCCCCTTTTTTTCCCCCAATTTTTTTTGTGCCTCCCTTTATGAATAGAGACGAACCCTTCTTTTGCATTTTGTATTCCACTCCACCTCCAGCTTTATTATTATTATTTTTTTTCTGGCGAGGGAGATATTGTGTGGCTAGAGTGGTAGTGGTGGTGTCTCGTAGGTGAAGCAGGGAGCTTACACGGGCAAACGGCGCTGAGCGTCGGCACGTTGGGGATTTATGGCGTTGTGCGACAAGGGCAGATACGCCAGTCGGCTGGCTCGTCGCGGCCCTTGAATCTCTAATCAACATGGTGGTGGGGGTTGAAATTAATAATTCAGCGTTTTTTTTAATGTTTGTAAAAGATAGTTGTGTCTTGTTCGGACTGAATCCTAGAACAATTACAGTCAACAGTCCAGAATCCAGACAGTTAATTTAGTGTTTTAGAAAAGAAAAAAATGTTATAAAAAATATTTATACCGCGTCTTATTGCCCATCAGAGATATCCAAATATTTACACTGATGAGGCAGCCGGAGGGGATGTACTCTTTATGTGCGCGGAGGGGGAGAGAAATAAACTATTTAGGAAAATTCACGCTCAGCGCACCGGTCACAGGGATTCGATTAACTGACCCTTGGGTCTTTATACAGGTGCGCTCCCGGATTAGCTAAGACGTCGAAACTCAAAGATTAGCAAGGAGATTGGTAACAGAATGACAATTTTTGGTAGTGGTGGTAGCTAGATGCTGGCTCTTTTTCGCTGCCGATTGGGTAGGGGGTTTCCCCCCTCACTTTAGTCTGACATACGGTCTCCCCCCCTTCCTTTAGCCTGACTAGTGTTGTCTCTTCTCTCCCTTTAGCCTGACTAGTGTTGTCTCTTCTCTCCCTTTTGCCTGACTAGTGATTGTCTCTTCTCTCCATTTAGCCTGACTAGTGTTGTTTCTTCTCTCCCTTTTGCCTGACTAGTGTTGTCTCTTCTCTCCCTTTAGCCTGACGCCGACGCCGCCGGTCAACGCCGCGGCCAGCTCATGCACCACATGGGGCAGCTGTGGCTACGCGCCGAGGTGCGGGACCTCGAGTCTAGGGTTCGACGCCGGGGGGCGGCCTTCTCTCCCTACCTGGCAGTGGACGGCGACGCTCTCATCTACCACATCCACCTGGTGAAGCAGTTGGTGGGCGCCCGCAAGTTCATCGTCCTCATCCCTAGCGTCGGTGAGTTACAGAGCGCGTCTGGACCGCTTTGGGCTTTCATACTTGATTCACTCGTATAAGAACAACTAATTTTTTCCAACAAAATTAAAATTCCTTCTAGAAAATGGTTTATGATATATTTTTAAGCTTTTTCTAATAATTATTTACAATCTTTGAAGGAAGTTGTGATAAACTTCCCTTTTGTTTTCCTTGGGTGCGTAACTGATCAATTCACTTTTAAACGCGGCATGGGAATTGGGGCATACCCGCTGGGATGCGCTTGCATTCTACTCGGGCTGTGCATACGTAACATCCCAGAGTGGTTCACCACGACACTGTAGTAAGCTGTGCATTGTGGCATTGTGGCATTGTGGCAGTGGTGTCGGCCCTGGACAAGCTGAAGCGAGAAGTGAGCCGGGCCAGGGAGGCCATCCGCTGGCTCGAGTCCCAGTTTCAGAGAGGGAACCGATTCCTGAGGGCCCAGCGGAACCACGAGCAGCTTCCTCTGCCCCTCATCAAGTACCCAAAGAAGAAGGACAGGGAGGCCTGGTGAGTAGTCAATACCATGTGATAAAAACTAGATAGTACAACCTATGCTTGTTGGATATTATAAAAAGAATGGAAAATTGTTTGGTCTTGTGATGGTGGAAATCTTGGACAGTGCCTTAAATTGGGCGTGGAAAAAATCTCTTATTATTTACTGTTACGTGTTCCGTCTTACAACAGGTCCATTCCTTTTGTCGGTGAAACTTAGACCTCCAATTACCCTGTCCTCTTCTTCCTTCAGCTCCCAGAGTTTTCTTCTTTCCTTCAAGTCATCCAGTATTTGCATCCTTCTTATTCCTGAACTCCTCTTTAACTCAACCTTTCCTTGTATAACGTCGTGTAGAAGACAGTTCCACTTTGCACCTAAGAATCGCATCCAAAATGGTCCTATTCTTACCCCCTCTTCTTATGACGTCTTCATCTGTCCACCCGATTTTCTCAAGTCTTCTCCAGCACCACATTTCAAATCTTTTCCTGGGAAATTTCTAAGCCTTCACAATATTGAACTCTCACATTGAGTCACATGACTTAGGAACATATTGTATCTGGTTGAAAACTGATTCCCACATTGTCTGTGACGAGGGGGAACTTATTAATGATGTGCCACTGTCGATTTGTCGAAGGCTGTTCTTCCAAGTGCTGGAGTGCTGCCACTACTTCAGTCAACAGACGGGCGTGCACGAGATCCAGCCAGATATCTCGGTCGTCACACTCCTGACCGGGCACAAGGACGAGCACAACAAGATGGACTTCAGCCCCGTGGGCGTGGCCAAGTCTGCCGGTGAGTACACAGCGTTCACTATATTTGTGTGCATTTTTCAAACATATCCTCATACAAAAGGTCTGATGGAGGGGTTCAGGGCTCTTTACTTTGAGCCACGTGAATGGGGCATGGGTACAAGATGCACCTTTTTTTTTATTATTAACTAATAGTTTTTTTTTCATCATCGCAAGGAAAAAACTTCAAGTGCATTTGCTTAAAAATCGAATTTATTCCTCCCTGATTGGCTGACATCTGCTAACATGGTTTATTAGGTCACAACACAATGCTTGAGCCATTATCCAGTTAGGTGTTCATTATATCCACATATTCCATTGGCTTTTAATAAAGAGAAGTACCTTCATACATGTGTTAATATATTATTGGTTTTTTTAGAACTGTGTGTGTACCCGTTCAGGCTATGTGGTTATGTAATAATTACGCTAATGGGATTAACAAGGCTATATTTATAAGAAGTGTACTTACATTTGTGTGTTAGGAGAGTGAGTGTAAACTCATTTGGGAAAAACCACCTTTATTACACCCATTCGAAACTCCATCTCCCCATCATTGGCAGTCCACCGCGAAAGTAGCGCCTTAGACTATGCTGTCACTGAAGTGGGCTATAAATTATTGTTCATTAAGCAATTAAACTAAACACTTTAAAGCCATGTATTGTCGGATCAACTAAAACAAATTTCATAGAATTGAAACATTGTTTTAAAAGTAAGCCAACATTGTGCTTTAGACTACGATATAAATTCTAGATTAATACATCCATTTTTTAACAAAAGCTTTATCTTGAGGACAGTTATAACTATATCGATGGTCTTTGTTTTAATTACATCAATTCCAACATAGAGAAACTTCAGGTAAAACTAATTATTCCAGGTAAGATTCAGGTAAAATAATAGTGGGATAAGACTCGCTTTGATGGGTGTTTGGTCTAATGCGCTACTTTCGCAGGATACTAGACTGCCGATGACAAAGAAGCTTTTCCATAATTATTTCCACTCTCCCTCCATGTGAATGCAGGTACAATTCCTCTAATCCTATTCTTCCTGATCCTAAAACTAAAGTGTAATTATTACATATGTGTATAACCCGGACTGGTAGTAAGATGCGGTGCTAAAAAAAATATGGTATGATAAGCCACTTTGACAAGTTTTTAGGTATAGGTATCTAAATTTATATTAATGCATTTCTGGGCTGCATCACTTGTAGCTCAGTAGTGGAGATATTAGCCAGTACTAATGTACTGTTGCCCAGGGGATGCCCAAATGTACTATCGTACATCCTTTCCATGGAGGCTCTTTTCATGTCCCGATGAGATAAAGTAATGGTGATACGGAGTATGAGGGTGATAGTGAGTGTGGGGAACCAGTGGAAACACTTAAACCTAACTTAAGCCTAATTAACCAAACCCTGGTGACCTTTGGGATAATTCCCCTTCCAGGAATATTACCATCGAGTACCATTCGGGAATCAAATCCAGGACCCTTAGATTTGTAGGCAGGTGCACTGACCACTATACCACGGGGCTGGTTTGTCCAAGCATTTGCACGATGGACTGATCAGAAACTTCACAAAATTTTGTTTTTTTGTCTAAATAATTTTCATGATTTTATTTTTAATAAGAGTGGACCTTCAAATAATGCAGTGCTATATTTTATTGACCTCAGTAGAATTGTTTCCATTAAATATTGCAATAATTTATCCAATCTTCCATTTTGCCTAATTTGATCATCAAATTCGCTATAATTTAGGTATCCACTTGGAGTTCATTGAAAGCTTCCACTCCAAGTGGAAGGCGTCAAGTAAGAGCCATGGCTGAGAAGGGGGCCACCAGGAGCCATCGCTTGGTGGTCAGTCGCTGAAACACATAATGATATCGGTACTGGAAGAGCATGTAAACATAAAACTGAGAGAGAAGTAATGACATCGCCTTCGCCATTACATACCCCATGCAGTGGCCGAGGTCGAAGAAAAGGGATCCATTCAGAAACAGCCAACATGCGCCAGGGTAGGATGTAAGAAATGCCGGTTGATAATCCTGAATCACAGTATGAATTGGAACTATTATCATGTTCAGAGAGGTCACAGACCCATTTGGAAAGATTCAGCAAATTTTGTTCATTTTATAAATTAAATTGTTTAAGTTAACTCATTAGAAAAGTATTTGAATATTTAATAAAGTGACGGAAACTGTTTTGCAGGGCAGTTCACTCACTTCTTTTCTTAACCGTTAATGGCGATTCCACTTTAACATGCTACTAAAGTGTTGGTGTGTTCATGATTCTGTTATTTACCGACAGTAAAACTTTCATATCCCAATAGCAATAGCTTTAGTATATAATATATATGGCAGAAGGTAGAGAAAATAAAGCTCAAAACACAAACACATAAAAAGAATAATACAGTTTACACTTTACACTGCTGTCATATGACAGATATAATGGCTTCCTCTTGAAGAAAATCAATCACTACCCTCCTCCTGATACCTCGGTAAGGGCTTACTATACCTTCTTCCATATATAACAAAACATACCTCAAAAAGTGAAAAGGGGTTTTTCTTAAAGATATCTACTATATAATATTATACCATATCAACTTTTTCCAATTCAAGATCCCGGTGCAATAACGAGACAGTTCTATTTTCTTAGTTTTTTCAGCAGATACAAAAACTGTCTCTAAAAATAACAAGTGTAAATGAAAGTATGATATATATACTACATATGAATGACATAATTTCTTATAAGTTCATTCACATTAATCTTTTTTTTAAATTTTTTTTTGTATCGTCTGAAAAAAAATATGAAAATGTAACTTTCTTGTTATTGCACCAGGGTCTTCAATTTAAAGTAATCTTCAGTTTTAACAATGCTATGCACACACATTTACTATGCTTAGTATTTTGTGTGATCTACCTTGAAAAACAAGTAAACATCCTGAGAAAATTGGTTTTTATTTAGTTTCTAGCTTTCTTGGCTATATCTCACACACACCTACTGTCAGTTGATGTGAATTCCTAATATAAATTACTTGTATCTCTGTGTTTTATTCCTTATATCTTCTATAATGTTAATATACTATGGGTAATTAAATATGTTTTACATATAAATAACTTAATGCTGCAAATCTATTCTTAATATATTTTTAACTATCATAAAAAATCTTTATAACGTGTAAATTTGAGAGTTGATGGTTCTTGTAAAATCTTGTATGGTCTTTGAATTGAAAATTTTGTATTTAGTTTGGGTTTTTCCGGCCCTCTTTATCTTAAATGTGCCATCTTAAAATGTTGTCATCTTAAAATATTATAACTCAATTCAAGGTAATATTTTAAAAAAGTTTTTGTTAATTAGAAGCAGTATGAGTGCTTTAAGGTTGAAGATAAAATTTTCAAAAATGAGTGCCCACAATTCTTTAGGGGTCTAGAGGGGGAAGCAAAACATGAAGGATAGGTCAATTTTGTATATCAGCACTAAACGTTTTTTTATTATATTGCCAACAAATTTAACTTGTTTAAAAAAAATTGCGTGCTAAATACATGCTTCTTGCTTGTCAGGAGACATAAAAATTAATTCCAAAACCACATGTTTAACTTTGACAATCATAATCAAAAGAAAATTTAGGTTTCGGATTTGAGAAATATAGGATTCGTCCCCATCTCTTAGATAAAAGGTTACAAGGTTGTTTCGACATGCTTATCAGCATATTTCTGTCAAATTATCATATTTACACATAGAAAACAATGACAACTGTCAAAAATGCTGTTTTATTTTTTTAAATTTTTTTTCCCTTGGATTGTTTTAAGTTTTATAATAGGTCTACCAAATGAAGCGTACGTCTGCACAATATATTTCTTGATGTGGTATAACCTTTTGATCGGCTACCATCTTTCTAACAAGAACTCTGAAGGAAGGATGTAAAAATTGTCCCATAATGTTGAAATTTGCAGAGAAGTTGTACAATATTCAAGACTACTTTTTTTTTTTTATTATCATTATTACAAGTACTCAAAAATTGAAATTTGAGTTGAGTTTTAGAAGTTGTTTGAACTTGACTTGAAAGTTTTACAAAACTCATCTTTAATTCTCTAGTTTATCTTGAAATTTTTAAGTTCAATTAATTTTATTCAATTTTTAATGTATTAATATTGAAAAGTTCCTCAATATTATCTTTTGCCTGACTAACCCATATCTAGCTTGGTTAGCTATATTAAATTTAGTTAAAAATTTTGAATTCAATTGTGTCATAATGCATTTTTTATTCACTTATCATTTACAAAATTTAACTAGTTATTGTGGTAGAATTTGCAAGAAAGAGGGGTAAGAACAAAATATATTTTAAAAAGTGAGAAGAGGTTTTCTGTAAAGAAATTAAACCTGAAATACTTGCACATTTGAAACTCTTTAGTCCATCATTCTGTGCTCCGGCACATTTTGAATCTGCTGCCATTAGTTTGAGGGACAGCCACCAGGACGGTGCTGTTAGCAGTACAGAAACGCCAAAGTTATATACATCTGCATCTTAGTTCTCTGGTTATATATTCTTGTTTTGGCTTGTATTCTGGTTGTATCTTAGCCCTTAATTATGTCTTTCAAAAGACCAAGTGTTGGGAAAGGTGGAATATTTTCTGTTTTAAACTCGACAATACCTTGTATGACATAACATTCTAGGGCCTAGGCATAAGGGGTATATAAAGAGATCTTAGGAGTCAAATTTGGTGACCCGGTACTTGTCAGGCCCCGAGGGTGCTGGATTAAATAGTTTTAACTGTAGTACCTATTGTCTTCAAACTTGATCAAAACATGTTTTCAATAGGATCTGATTTGGACGCAACTCAAAAAGGGGAAGATGCCTACTCACACACTCATATTTATGAATAATGGGTGAGCTGCTTAACTAATGCAGCTTTACTTTATACTCATTTTGTTGTGTTTCGCTTTTACCTAAAACACTTATATTAAAAAAAAAAAAGAGTTTATGTATCTAATTGTAATATCCGATGTTTGATGCGGCCATTTAGAATTTAATATGTGAAGTAAATGAGTTCATTGATTATCATTATTATTTTTTTAATTTTCAACCTTAATAAATTGTGACATAAATTTGAATTGTAACTAACTGTACTTAAGAAGTTTATATAAAGTTTCTTCTCTTGGATTTTACTTTTTGTTTCACAACCCATCAACCCTAAACCTTGCGTACTTCTAAATACCTCAAAGGGGGGTATTGCCCATTCTCATTACAGAAAGGGTCCATAGATCAGCAGCTAGTTGTGCATTGGTGTACTTGACTTTTTCCCAAGGAGGCCAGGGTTTGATCCCAGCCCAGGTTCACTGAGGGTGTCTTTAACCCCTTGGTTTCTAATCCTTTCATCCAAGCTATTCCTGTTTTATTTCCTTTAAATTCAACCTTCTAATCATAGTTTCTAGCATCAGATTCAGTCCAATAATCATAGTAAGAATGTTTAGAAAATACATAATTTATGTTTTGGCGATTAACATTAATAGCATTTTACTATATTATTAGTGTTATTTAATAGGTATTGAGTTAGACTGGATAGAACTAGCTCAAGATTGAGATGGGGTGTAATGAGGTGGACTGGATAGAACTAATTCCAGATAGAGATAGGGTTTAATGAGGTGGACTGAATAGAATTAACTCAAGATAGAATATAGGGTATAATGAAGTGGACTGGATAGAACTAACTCAAGATAGATATAGGGTATAATGAGGTGGACTGGATAGAACTAGCTCAAGATATATATAGGGTATAATGAGTTAGACTGGATAGAACTAGCTCAAGATTGAGATAGGGTGTAATGAGGTGGACTGGATAGAACTAATTCCAGATAGAGATAGGGTTTAATGAGGTGGACTGGATAGAACTAATTCCAGATAGAGATAGGGTTTAATGAGGTGGACTGAATAGAATTAACTCAAGATAGATATAGGGTATAATGAAGTGGACTGGATAGAACTAACTCAAGATAGATATAGGGTATAATGAGGTGGACTGGATAGAACTAGCTCAAGATATATATAGGGTATAATGAGTTAGACTGGATAGAACTAGCTCAAGATTGAGATAGGGTGTAATGAGGTGGACTGGATAGAACTAATTCCAGATAGAGATAGGGTTTAATGAGGTGGACTGAATAGAATTAACTCAAGATAGATATAGGGTATAATGAAGTGGACTGGATAGAACTAACTCAAGATAGANGCATTTGCGTGGAGGGAGAGTGGAAAACCATTTAGGAACACACACACCCCCTCCCCCCAGTTCACCTGACCGAGATTCGAACCTCGATCTCCCCGTCCTCAGTAGTCGAGCTCAACACGACTAGCGCGTTAGCCAACTACGCCACCGAGGCGGGTAACTAGAGATAGAGATAGGGTATAATGAGGTGGACTGGATAGAACTAGAGATAGAGATAGGGTATAATGAAGTGGACTGGATAGAACTAACTAGAGATAGTGTGATGAGGTGGGCTGGATTAGAACTTGCTCAAGATAGGGACATGTGGCATACTTTTGTATGTTTGGCGATGAACTCTCGAGTTCCTAATGCCATAGAGTAGGTAACTAAACGCCTGCCCTTGTCGGCTTGTGTCTGCTTACTTATCTAAGAGCTCCAGGATTGCTTCTCGGCATGGCTGAAAAATTTATCAGTAGTGAAATTGAGGTTTACCCCTTCAGAGTGACATCTTAACCGCCATCTGTTCTAGTTTTATGTTAGTTTATAAAATAATGTACTGATACAATCAGTTCAGAAATTGCACGTTAATGGGAATAAGGAAGGAAATATATTTTTCATTGGCTACATTGTTTAAAATACATTGAAGTTGACTGGGAAAAGGAATTACGCTATCAATGAAAGAGTGAAAGTACTTGAGATGGTAGAGACAGCAATGTTGTGATGAAAGGGTGAACTGGGACACATGGAGATATCCCAATATACTATAGTAAAAATAATAAAAGCATTTCTAAGCAAAAAAAAAATCCTGTAGGTAGCCCCATGGCTTCTTTGGTGCTGACTTCTGACAGTCGACATTTAGGTATATACCTAAATGTTGACTGTCAGAAATGACAGCAGCTAAACACATGTTTTTGCAGATCATATGGTTCGGCGTAGGGACACATAATTTGGTCTGGTAACTTTTAAAAGCCGTCAGCTGTCAGTCAGCACCAAAGAAGCCATGGGGCTTCTGTAGCTCTGAAGGTGACCAGAATACATCAGTTGTGAAAATATAGATGGAATTAAATGTAAAACTGCCCCATTTGTTGTTTCCTGGTTTTGCTTGTAAACCATCTCTGAAGCCAAACGTAAACATATTCGGATAGTGGTAGCCGGTGAAAAATATTTTTTTACAAATAGGAATATTTCAAAAGTGGACTTCCAGCTATTGTCTAACAACTTGGAATCATTTCTACTCATGTCAGTAGAGAGTAGATGATGTTTTAAGTGGGTTGAATAGCGACAAAATCATTGATAATCAGGTTAAAATATCCTATATACTAATAATAAAAATATAAATACTTCAGCTTACACTGAAATATAGTTTCAGTGGTATCTTAAACATTTTTCTAGCACAATCTACTACTACCCATTTGGTTATACACCTATGTACTAATTACACTAATGTGTTATAGATATTTCAATGCTTTAATCAGAACTTTATAATTTTAGAGCTAGAAGAAAGTTTATTAAATAAGAAAAGTACAAACTTGCCCGACTATTATCACCATTTTGGCCAAAAGTGCGATTGTGAGAATTGTTTGTAGAGGGAATAAGAGAAAGATGGGATGCATACTAGGAAGATAGTTGAACTAGACATGTCAACTGGAAATATCGTGCGATACTGAACGAAGGGACTAACAGCGGGGTTCTTTAAAACAAATATCTTACGATGGTACTAGTGTGTACCTGTTTAGTCACTTACAGTTTGAAAGCACACAAGTGATACCAATCATATAAAAATTTATCGAGTATCATGACCTTACAATATATATTGTATCGTCCTGGTTTGCATCCTGCCTAAGGCATATCCTGTATAGGTTACACCACTGAGTCAAATTTACTTCAAGTCCATAGTTAATTGTAAAAAAAACAGATCAGTCGTATTTGGAAGATGTTTATTAAACTTAAGGTAGGATTCCAGCGACCAGACTGCTTTCCATAGTTTATGTGGCCAGTTCCTTCGAGGCAACCAGAGTGCACGTCCGGTGTTTCTACATTGCGTTTGTGTCCACACTATTTTTTGTGTTTTATGTTTGATTGGTCTGGTTCTCAGAATGTTTGTAGATTTCTCCTTAGAAGAGGATAAAAATTTAACTGTAGAGGTTCTAAAGCACCCCTCAATTTTTGACATTTCTTCGCCAGAGTACCGGGACTAACGTGTTAGTACAACACATGGAAAGAGATCTCAGGAATAGTTGGTCGATCAAGCTAGTATTTTTTATCCACACTATTCCAAAATAGCAAAATAACATGGAACATTAAATAAAACACAATTGAAAAATTCAGATAACTGAGGGATGATCTGTACTGCATATAATATTACCCACGACTGGTGACCAAGAGACGCATCTAGGAAAACACTGTACCCCGCGTCTGCGAGTCGTGCCAAGGGAATCCACCCTTAAGACTTGTTTTGTCTTGAAATGTCAGTGTTTTAGGGCTAGGCACCCTACCCACAAAACATCGGAACATATTGTTGTATTAGCAATTATAATCTGCTCCAGAGTGTGTTGTATACATGTTAATCTTGTCTAGTCTGGTTTACTTATCATAGGAAAGTTGTAGTTCGAACCCCAAATTGGGTGTATTCTTCTTAACTAATTCGCACTCCTCCATGCAAATGCAAGGATATTTCATCCAAAATCATACCTTCCTTATCCAAACCACATCAATGTAAATATGCACATGTCACCAATGGATTATAAGGTGCAGTGGAAAAAAATAAATTATCATGCAGTTTTTTTTAGCACCGCTTCTTACTACCTGTTCAGGTTATATGCTTATGTACAAATCACGCTAATGAGTTGAAGCGTTAAGGTCCCGCGAAGGGCGCCGATTGAAGCGTTATTGAATTATTAATTGATGTTTGACCTGCAATGCGGTGCCAATTGAAGCGATACTGGTTTGTTTGGATTATCGTGCCGCGCGTTTGGGCCCCAATTATTATGCTATTGAGTTAATCAATTCGCGTTAGGCGCCGTTTAGTTAGCTGATAATTGCCCGGAGATCGAGCACTAATTATTATATGGTTTTACAATCTGATATTTTAATTAAATAAATAAGACTGTTAATGTTGCACACGATTTATTGAGATGATTCCATCTTCGGCACTAAAGATATAACTTTAGGTGATATAGCATATTTGAACTATAGATTATTTTTCTGTTATATTACAACTATATATTTTACCGCACTGAATATTACAGTCTTTAATTACAAAGTTCTTGTCCACTGTAATGGATTCATGCGCACAAGCGGCTTATATATGACCTACCTCTTGGACTTCTTGTCACCAGTGTCAAAATCAACTAATAGAAATAGTCCTGGCGACATGTTGTGAAGGCTAGCTTCCTATTGGGTAGAGGGAGCTTTTTTTGGTATTACTACGGAATTGATTTCATCCATGAATTTTTTTAATATATGAGAGGTCCAAATCAGTATCATTACAGAGTGTACTCAAATTTGCTTGTAGGGAGAGTGGAAAAGATTTTTTTTAGAAAATAAGCTTAAGTACATCCAACCGAGATTCGAACCTCAATCTCCCCATCAATGACAATCTGGTCTACTGCGAGAGTAGCGCATCAGACCATGTGGCCACCGAAGTGGGCATTATGCCACTGAATACTCCCTTTATACACTTTGAAAAACCATAATCTATGCATACAGTTATTTATTCATATCTTTACTGCTAGCTCAACAAAACTATCCAAGAATGTGTGGAAAGTTGGAGGGCCATGGTCCCCAAAAGGGGGGAGAGGGAGACTGACAGGGCTCTAGCCTTGGGGGCGAGTTTGTGACATTCATAAATGTTACACTTCC
>CABFOV010000117.1:123141-151830 GCA_902141375.1 Timema poppense
CCAGTCTTTATTCCCCCCCTCTTACCCTCCCCCTTGTTTTAGAGATTAATTAGTAATTACAATAATTGAGTTTATCTTGGTTTTATTTTTTCTTCGCTCCTGTTTGATACCTTCAAGCTGTGGTCCAAGATAGATTCTACTTTCTAAGTGGTGTATTATGATAATTGAAGTAAAAATCACGAGAAAGGTTTTTTTTTGGCATTAATACATTATTGAAGAAATGAATCAAATAGCCAAAGCTATTATTATTATGCTTTTTAGTGAGGATTACTCCATCTAGATATCATATTCTGAAAATTGAAAAATTACACCTGGACATATATTATGTTTTAGACCTAAGGATATAGAAATTTGGTGAGACGTGTTTTTTTTACGAACTTTTTCTTGGCACCTTAATACCAATACATTTTTAAAGTTAACATAGCTTTTTTAAATTCATAAATACTACAGGCGATATAAAATGTTTTCGTGAAATTTACAACTTGAGGGTTTAAAATTGAACGATGGTTAGTTTAATAACATTCTAACAACTAAAAAATGTTCCTTCAGGCTAGGAAATCTATATTACTCTAAGAAATAAGCTACTTTAGTAAATTTATTTTAAACCGGCTAGTATAATGATAATATTATTGTGGCCAAAGGCCAATATTTAAAGATATAGAAGAATAAAAACAAATTCAAATTAAATTTTATTTTTATTTGGTTTGTTTCGTATAACTAACACAAAATTTAGCGGTAGTGATTTTATTTGTTACACCATACCACTCGAAATAGGAATTGATATGTTACCATTTCTAACCAAAAATATATATTAGCCTATATTTACCGACTTTGAAACCAAAATCCAACTTTTTATCAAACGGCATCCAATCATTTTATTACCACGAATCAGGGACTCTTCTCAAGTAAGTGGTAACGCGAGCTTTTTTTTTAGGCACCGCGTATTATTATCCGTTCGAGCTATATACTTATGAACTAATTACGCTAATACGCTATGGATGAGAAAGGTTTAATTTAGTTTAGAGAAAGTGTACTGTACCACCCCACACTCACTCTATTTAGTTACGGCCACACTAGACTAAAAAAAGAAGGGGCTGATAACTAATTACATGAAAAGGGAAAACATTTGCAGTTTAATGAAATATTTGAATTTTATTCAAAGTAACAAATTGTGTTAAAACAAGTTGCTTGGCCTTACAGGGCTTACTGAAGTGTGTTGAAAAACAAATAAATCTTAGCAATTTATTACATATGTAGTGCGTTTCAAAAGTTTAAGGTATATTATCATATGATATAAACGTGTCTAGAAGAGACCAATGAAATAAACAAAATAGTTGCTATTTTTTAAAGAAACTTTTCTAAATTATATACAAGCTTCTAATTCACCACAGTGAATTAAGATCAATTAAAATCAAAAGGATCAAAAGTTTAAATTATTAAATATTACAACAATTGCAAATAGCTTTTAATGAGCCTCTTTTAAATGGCTCACAACGCGTCAGATTTACACCAGTGAATATAGACAAAACAGATTTAAATTTAATTATTGCACCAGATATTTACTTTAACCACAAAGGTTTGACTTCCCAACTAAACTCAAACATTCGCGGGACAATCACCCTCGTCGCTTTTAAAGAATTACTCAAACAAAATTCCCACATTTAAATATTTAATATAAAACTAGAAAAGGTTACGTTACAGAACTTATAATTTTGCCTAAATGAATCAGCGAATATTAAAGTCAAAACATATTAAACAACAAAAATAGGTTACTTTAACATTAACTTCAAAGCAAAGAAATCTTCAAAATAACCAACAAAAGAAACATTATCAATTTAAAGAATTTAAATTACTGATAACCACAAAAGCAAAAATTTAATATTTGACCTAAATATTGCATAACATAAAAATAACCAAAAAATGTGGCTATCTCGCTAAACCAAGAAAATATAACGATACTAGCGTCCACGCGGCAACAGAAAGTATTAAGTGCTCCATAACAGAATTTACGTTTAAAATTAAAGTTTTTAGCGAAATATTACCGATGCCTACACTGACAGATTTCCATAACGGACTAAACCAAAGTATTCAAGAAAATCAAACCCATCGCAGCAATTTATTTTTTATAGATTTAAACAAAGATGTTATAAGCCATCCTGTCTAGATAACGTCCTAGTTCTGAACAGGACTCGTGGAAGCGTCCTGAGATTGTCTGTGTTCCCTCGTTATATAGGTTTAGTTGCAGACTGGAAAGGTGGGAGTACTCCTTTGTAATTACGTCACTCGTAAACATCTGGTGGAAAGGCTTCGTTGTATTCGTCACGTAGGCTGGGTTCTTGTCTTGATTATCAGCTGCTGCATTCGACTACTTCCCAAACACGAGCAATTGTACAGATATGCTTGTTTGGTCCCGTAAGCCATCCTAGTGTCCAAGAATATAAGTGGTCTTCTAATAGCACAGTACGGGCCAATCAGAGCATTGCTGGCTTTCTCCGTCGGAGTTTCAGGGTGCTGCACAATTTGTAGCGTGTTTTGGACTTCTCTTCAGTCTAGCATATGTGGTGAGCAGGCTGGACTTGTACGTTGGTCTAGTCCAGGTAGATATACACGTGAGTAGAAACCCATGTTAGACATAGTAAGATCGTGATGTTTAATACTGCTGGAAGTCTATGAGTATAGATTATTTGGGGTAGTATTTAAACTGGCAGGTTCTATTGGTATTTCTGTTGCACGATGTCTATGAATATTAGCTTGTTTAGGGGCGGGTAGTAACATTGTCATATTAGCAGTCCGCGCTAATGTTACAGTACCTGCATTTACTTGGAGAGAGCGGAAAAAACACCCTCGGTACACCCGACCGGAATTCGAACCTCGATCAACCCGTCATCAGCAGTATAGTCTATTGCGAGAATGATAACTTTTTATACTATACAGCCACTGAAGTGGGTCGACTGCTCGCTATTTGTGTACTTGGGAGATTGGTTGACTCCCGAGACTAGACTATAAATACGGCCCTAAGGATCCACAATTCACACTGACTGATCTATTAACACAATTAAGATTGAGGATCTTGGATGTAGTATGTCAACACTTCCATTGATGTATCTTGAATGTATGCCAACATGTCCAGTGATGTATCTTGTATATAGCCTATGTCAACACGTCCAGTGATGTATCTTGTATATAGCCTATGTCAACACGTCCAGTGATGTATCTTGAATGTATGTCAACACGTGCAGTGATGTATCTTGGATGTATGCCAACACGTGCAGTGATGTATCTTGAATGTATGTCAACACCTCCAGTGATGTATCTTGAATGTATGTCAACACGTCCAGTGATGTATCTTGTATATATGTCAACACGTCCAGTGATGTATCTTGGATGTATGCCAACATGTCCAGTGATGTATCTTGTATATATGTCAACACGTCCAGTGATGTATCTTGAATGTATGTCAACACCTCCAGTGATGTATCTTGTATATATGTCAACACGTCCAGTGATGTATCATGTATATATGTCAACACGTCCAGTGATGTATCTTGGATGTATTTCAACACGTGCAGTGATGTATCTTGAATGTATGTCAACACCTCCCGTGATGTATCTTGAATGTATGTCAACACGTCCATTGATGTATCTTGGATGTATGTCAACACGCCTAGTGATGTATCTTGTATATATGTCAACACGTCCAGTGATGTATCTTGAATGTATGTCAAACACGTCCAGTGATGTATCTTGGATGTATTTCAACACGTGCAGTGATGTATCTTGAATGTATGTCAACACGTCCAGTGAAGTATCTTGGATGTATGTCAACACGTCTAGTGATGTATCTTGGATGTATGTCAACACGTCCAGTGATGTATCTTGGATGTATGTCAACACGCCTAGGGATGTATCTTGGATGTAGTGAGCCGAGATGTCAACATTCTCCTGTGTCAGAGTGTACATACAAGGTGAGCAGTGATGGGTAGATGAGGTTAAAGGGGGAGGGGGGTTTGCGGTCCCTAGAGGACGCTATGTCCACTAATGTGACCTCACCCTCCCTTCCCCTCTAACCCCGCAATGAACCTATGACCCCTACATCTCTCACCCACAATACTAGTAAACCACAACCCCTGAGGTTAGTCCCGTGATCCTCTACAGGCCTAACTACAATTAGTGCGTGGATTTGCGATTACATATGTGGGGTGAAAGTGAGGGGAAGGGGGATAGCGGTTAACATCAGGGTTTGGGGTCGTTGGTTCCGATATTCTCTTCAAAGAGACCTGTAGGCCTAGATGAATGCGTCATCGTTATTTGGGATTGTTAGTATTATTAATAGTTTCAGGTAGCTGGCTAAATATATATTCAGGTGAATGTAATTTATATACCTGAATAAACCATGGCTAAAATAGATTCCAGTATTTAAAGCAAATTGAATAATTTAATTCACAAGAGGCTCGTTTTCGTGGTTCAGGGGTTTAACCCTAAGGCGTCACACTAGCAATATACTGGACTGCCTATGGCAGGGATATAAGGGTTCGAATCCCGGTCGGGTGTACTTACTGTCTGTTCGGGTTATAGGCTACGCATATCTACTAACTATGCCAATGTTCCAGAGATGAAGCATGTTTAATTTAAAGAAAGTTCACCCTCGTATATGCGTGGAGGGAAAGTGAAAACAAAAAAATTAGGGGAAACCTTTTTCATTAGACCCGGCCGGGAGTCGATCCCCAATCTCCCCGTTCTCGGCAGTCTATTGCGAGAACGATAGACCACCGAAGTGGGTAATACGTGAAAGTATATCTTATAACTCTTCTAGTTGTCGTAAAAGACCCCTCCTGTTAAAATCGTACATATATTTATTGTGTATCGTGTATATTTGATATTGGTGAGGGAGTCATTCTTTAATTTCACTACTCTCTGAGGGTGACGCCGCACCAAATGCAACATTTAACATCGCAGCGAAACATTTTGTTGCAATGTGCTGAAGGCATGTCAGTTGCCATAACATCAAATAGAGTGCCCGCCACACACTGGTTGCTGCGCTGAAAGATGCCTCTCTAGACATTTCGGACTGCGCATGCGCAAGTACATGTGCTCCTGTCCCTTACAGCCTTGATAGTGCGTTGTAGACTGTGCAGTCGTGTGGAGGTTGTGCAAATATTGGAATATGCAGACAATAATTTAGAACTTTTCGGGTCGTTTCTAAGTTATGTAATGAAACTAGCAATATATCTCTTTTTATTGATTGGATGAACCCAATAACCTCTTTCTGGTTTCTCGTTCAATAATAGAATGAATTCTCACAAAAGAGCAGCTACATCTTCTTCTTCTTCACTTGCCATGTTCTTCACAACTCACTAACTTAAAAACATTACTACGCACAGCAACAACAAAAAATCTGTAATCAACTCTTTGAGATTTCATTTACAATTTGTAGTAAATTGTAAAATACGTTCAAGTTGTGAGTCAAAATGTCTCGCCGTTAGGTTATCTCTCATACCAAATGCAACATATGACTTGCGACAATTTATTTCAAGACCAAATGTTGTATCACGTTGTATTTGGTGTAGAGACGTCTAAAACATTTTGACTCGCAACAAGCTATAATTGTTGGATTTCCCGCTGTTTTTAAATTATCCATCAAAGAATTGAGTACAGTGTTTAGTTAGGTTTTTTAAAAAGTGAATTTGTGCAGCTGGACAACTATGATGGCAAGTGAAGAAACAGGCGTAGCCATTCTTTTATGGAAATTTTTACAGCTTTTTGACGTGAAACCTGAAAAAGAATATTGGGTTCACCTAATAAATTGGGAAAAAACCCATTAATATCTTTGTAATAGAATTCAGTTTTCAAAACCATTTAAATAATAATATGGCCGGATATCCACATGCTATTCAGGCCAGGCGCTGGACCCCCCCCCCTTCCCCCGGAATTTTTAGACGCCCCCTTAAAGACGGGGTCCACAAATACATATAAAACCCTATGTTTAAATTTTTTACTCTTACTACAATTTGAATTGTATATGTTATCAATCAAATATTAGTTAATGAATATTTTAATATTCATCTTTAAGATACACCTTGTAAAACTTCCTAATGTACAATTATTTCGGTCAACATTTCTAATACTGTGCTTCTTCCCTTATACATGGGGTGTCTGGACCCCCCACGCCCTTGCGGCCAACGAAGCGGGTGAAAAATATGCTGCTCCCGCCAATGAAATGAGATTCACGAAGTACATGTCCAACAATAACGTAACCCAACGTTGATAACCTCGCCATTCATGAAAATATCCCTTTTTTTGTGTGTCGGGAGTGCATTTTGATGCATTTTGTGAAAAAGGAGAGGGGGGGGGGCGCTATCTTGCTTTCATTGGCGCCACACTTTCGTGTAATGTCAACACGGGTTGGAAGATTAGAGAGGGGGTTAATACCTCCTCTGCCCCCCCTTCTGACCATTATTTCTCATCGTGTTACAGGCAGTCAACGGACGGATCGTTCTATTATCATCATGGCAAGCCATAGTCACGCAGCACGCTCACGCACAATATATGCGTGTTATGTCATATGTATGTGTGTGCGTTACACGATGGTCACAAAGCCAGACCTATTCGATTGGTGCATAGCATCCCCCTTCCCCTCTTGTAGAAGTAGGGTACAGGGAAGGCTTGGGGGATCTAAAATAGTAAATTCTTCCCGTAGTTTAAAACACCCTAACTTATTTCTGGAAACAGCAAACAAACATTATTATTATTATTATTATTATTAGCACCGCGTCTTACTACCCGTTCGGGTTATTGGCACTTACGCTAATGTGTAATGGCAGGGTGATTGTGAGATGAACTGGAGGACCTACATTTTAACGTGGGATCCGAACCACGGTGCAGGCCTGGCAATACACACATTCACAAGTTGTGAAGGTTTGGTAATCAGATAAATCTGTGCTGGGGCCGAGGATTGAACCCCGGACCCCCAGCACAGAAGTCTTGACACCTTACCCCTAGACCGCCAGGTCACCCAACAGCAAACAAAATGTACATATTGTAACCACCCTGTCCTAAGTTGGGATGTCTGTGTGAATTCACATATTAATGGTCTAGTTACATTTGTTTTGATGAGTATGTAAAAAGTAACAGCTGACTATTCAAAAGGTCAGTTCATCGTATATAGGATTCTGTTTTAGAGCTATTCGGGGCTGACAACATAATATCTGTACTAAGGGGTACCTCCACCGGGTCATTGGGTACTTGCGCTGGAGAGCAACCATCGTGCCCAAGGTACCGGGGGTTCGTATTCGTGTAGGACCGCCGAGTGTGTCAGTCGGTTAACCATTTCTGTCGTGCGCTCCTAATTAAAGTCTTTATATCTCTTTTTGTAAACATCTATAATTATCACATTTTGTAAAAGTTAGTAGTGGTATAGTAAACCCTAAAAACCAAATCAGTTTATATATTACAAACCCATACATATTTTGTCGCCTCCCCCATCCTCGGCCGTAACCCATCCTGACAATTAGGGACCACGGAACACGGGGAGGTGACATTATTATTATTATTATTATTATTATAAATATTTGACATGTACCTTCTGAACCAACTTATTATATCATCACACGACTTATAGACTTAAATCTAGAACAGGCACAACACCCAGACCCCCGCCCGTTAAGTCATCACTGTGAAAGAAGTAAACTCACATTATTTTCACCTATGATATTTTTACGGGCGTGCCGGGAATCAAACTAGGACCCTCAACCCAGTAGGAAGACATGCTATACCGACTGAGATAAGTTGTCGGGCACATCAATCATTTACGAGAATACGAATCAAAGGAGTTAAATTATAAACTAAATAGCACGATACACTCGTACAAATTTGCTCATATTGTGTATTATAGTTTGATTTTTTTTTTCTTCAAAAAATAGGTTTTCCATCATAAAAACAAACACATCATCTTGTTGGCCATAATAAATAGCGAACATTCTCTATATATGGATTTTAAACTAAATTGTTAAAATATTTTCTATAAAAAGGTCAAATTTTCAAAAATTAGTTATATATAAACTACCCTAAAATTATGTTTAAATCGTAAAAATAAAATCGTATTCTTATTTATCACTAAAAAAAATATTCCCAGATACTCATTTTGAATATGGCTGTCAAACTCGATTCCTCAATTCTTACTGGTATCGAAATAATCGAGAATCGATCTTAATATTACGATTCTCGAAACCTCGATTATTAGCTCTCAATAAAACTGGCAACTAAACAAAACGGCAACATTCAGAATAGGTAATAATTGATTATCGCTCATATTAGTTTATTTGCCGTTTCACTTAAATGCCGGCAAATTGTAAATACACCGTAATGGCCTGAATATAGTACGACCCCGAATATAATACGACCCTTACATTTTGACAATAACAAGAGGTAAAAACTTAACAACTTTAACATACTTTTATTGGAGTACAAGTTAAGTGAGACTGTCAGATTACATCAATCGATTCTAAACAAACAATCTATATATAATACGTAGACTAGGGATGGCATTTTTCCGTAATATATCGATATATCTATCATTAATTGATATATCACAACGTGTTATACTGAAAGCTACGATATTCCTATCAAATTAAAATGGCCGCTTTCATGTAATTATGTTATTTGTCGCTTTTCAATTTTTAATGTTTTATTTAGCTCTTTGAATAAGACAAGTTTAATAAAAATAGAACAAAAATCGACGTAGTTAATAAAATCGGGCAATAAAACGTTATATTTATTTTAATTCAATAGATTATCGATATATTGTTGCCAAAACTTCATCACTAATTTCCGGCGAGCTAACGTGCGTAGGATAAGTGGTGGACGATTTGACATTTTTATAACGTGTGAAATGTGTTCTTCTTTCCGTTATAAAATCCGCAATTTATTGAGTTATTAATATTGAGTTTATTTGAATTTTTAGTTTTGAATACTGTTAGTGTGTTTGAAATATCTATTATAAGATTGTGAGATTAAAGTTTCAAGCGATCATGTGTTGTAATGGTCGAGTCCAAGTTTCACATTGAGGAGGTAGTAGCATGTTAGATTTTCTATGCAATAATGCTTGGAAAAATAATTAAAAAGGAAATGTTCAAAAATCGGGAATCGAAGAATCAAGGTTGAACTTAAGAATCGGAATCGAGAAAAAACAGGTATCTGACATCACTATTTTTGAACTCAATTTTCAAGGCTAATTTCGAAGAATTTCAAATTTTCTATAATTTGTCTTAACCCTTTAATTAATTTAGTTTAGAAAAATAATCGCACATTATTATTTATCATGTAAAAGACTCCCTCGATCGTTAGAAGGTTTTTTTTAAATTCACATTTTACAAAGATTAGTCTTTGTTAATCTAGTTTAGATTTTTTTTTAGGAAAACAAATATATTTATAATGTAAATAAAATTACAGATACCCATTTTGAACCGAATAAAATAAAGCTGTTTTTTTAAAACATTCAAACTTAAAAAAAGTCCTAGTTAATCCCTTTTAAAAAATCGTTAAAACCATTTTCGATAAATTTTCAATTTAAAAAATTCACTCATCAGTAATACTGTCCTATATTCTATAAGATCTAAATATCAAGTTTGAACAAGATCCATCAAACCGTTTAAGTTATGTGTGGCCAGATAAAAACAGAAAGAATTGAAAAATCCACTTTTTTGGGGGGGTTCGGACACACATAAAACGTAAAGATTCATCATAATCTCGAGATAGAAAATTGTCAAAATTACAATACTTTCTCTTTATATAAGAAATGTTGATTTTGATCATCTTCAAAATTAATGAAATTTCGAAAGAAAACCTTAGTCTGGGGGATATTTAATAATTGATAATTTTATAACGTTTTGGTCATAACTCCATTGGAGTTACTAAATGCTGCTCCCCCCCGCCCCCCACTCCATTCACGCAAATGCGGGTAAATTTTCTCTATATTTTACCTTCCTCGTTTCTAACACAATATCGTTATTAATATGTAGCCTGCCCATCTTTTCCATATGATAATGTGTTTTATCTCACATTAATAAACTAGTTGTGTGTGTATTTTGAGACACACTATAAGTGCAAACTACAGTTGAGTATGTTAAAGTTAACACACACATGAACACACACACACACACACACACACACTACTGTCAAGTGATGTGATGACGTGTACGCTTGCGGTGCTGCGGTTTGCCTAATGGGGAAGAAGCGGTTCGCCACGAAACTGACCGCAGCTTTATACAATTTGAAGAGCCACAGAATGGTTGCTACGAAGCGGACGGGGCTTACAGCCACGGACTCCCGGTGCGCGGCGCAAGCGCAGTAGTGACGCATTACATCAGTAGTTGACCTAAAGTTGGTGTTATTGTGAGCAGAGAATGTTTGAGAAGGGGACGTGGGGTGGTAGTAATGATGTGTGATAGGGGATGTTGTATGAAATAATGAAACAATAATTGTTATTGACACTTTTTTTTAAATATAAAAACACACAATGGTGAAATGAATGTTCAACATGGCATAGCATATGTTACATTTTGTTTGACTAAAGTATTGTTTTGTTTTAGTAGGTACAGTTTGTTTACAAAAATAATGGGGGCCGCTGTATACTTTTTAAAAGTTTGGAGTGATTAGAAAACTAAGGCTGTTAAAATTAAAACCTACATTTACGTGGACCACAAACTTATTTTAGTTCCGCCCGATAATAAGACTGTCTTTTTATGTGATTTAGTACGTACAGAGGTCCCGGGTTCGATCCCCGGCGTTCCAAGATTTTTCTGTGAAGCAGTGGGTCTGGAATGGGGTTAAACTCAGCCTCGTAAGGACAAAATTTTAATGAGAAGCTATTTGACTAAAGAAGCAGCAACTCCGGTCTAGAAAACTGAGATTAACGGCCAGAGGGTTCGTTGTTTTGACCATATGACACCTTATGTCCGCATTATCTTTACCAACAGACAGCGGCCACTTGATTATAGGCTACGCCATGGCGTCTTTTAAAAATCAGTTATCATAAAGTATCTTTAGTATTTCACTTGTCACAATTGGAAATGAATATTCCAGAATCACAGCAGATATATTTTATAAATATTTTTCCAAATGAAGACAAAACAGTTGACTTTAATATTGTAAGTCTGGGACAACTATTACACATTTTGAGGGCAACTCTTTTACGACACTCGGATAGGGGGTCAGGTGGGTCAAGGTGTTATACTCGTTTATTCTGGATCACCGGTGATGTGGAGGTTAGAGTTCAAGTCCCAGCTGGGTGTAATGAGGCTCTTTTTCCTATATGGTTTTCCAATCTCCCTTCACGCAAACGCGGGTACACTTCCTTTATATATTTATTTTTATCCTCTCCACCCCATTAATGTGAGTTTGCTGATATCCCCAACGTGTGTTAAGGCTTGGTGTAGTACTAGTCTAATAATAATATAATCTTATAACGAGGTTATAAGACCATAGCCCTAGCTCGAACTCTGGTCTGTCTACGTGAAAGTCTTGCGCAAGTATCTTTATTAATCGCTTTTTTTTTATTCATCCGTAATAATTTCAAAACAAAATTTTTAATTAGATGTTATGTAAAGTTTATATTATTTATAGGATTCCTTGACACAAAAAAAATTAGATAGAAAAAAATGTATTTTATGTAAAAATATTTCTCTCTCTCTTTGTAAGAGTGTTCAATCAATGAGCCACTGTAAAGAGTTCCTTTCTTCTTTACCGTACGTAAGATCAAAATAACGTTTCTGCAGTGAAGATCATTAAATAATTATATAGGTTAGTTTATTTCTGTACTTTGTTTGACAGCCGTGGACTCAAAAGCCTTTTGTACTTGTAAGTTGTAGTCTTTATAAAAGAACAACTGTTAGCTAATGTCGCATGAAATAAATCTGAAAGGAAACGGGTAGACTTTTTTTCCTTTAGTTGTTTTTGTAACAATTATTTTAAAACATCTATTTAAAAAAAAAGAGTTGACATTTATTATGTAAGTCACTTTCCTTGTTTATTGTTTACAGATTGTATCTCTATAAAGAATAAACTAAAATGGCACTTTGAACAACAGCTATAACAAGAGTTATCACGAGAAAGGTCAACCAACATCTGGTGTCTGTGACCGCTGATGATTCTTTTTTTATATTTAATTTTACCCATGATTCTCAAAAGTACACTCCAATGTCGAATAAAATGCCGACTATTGTGCTATAATAGTATTTTTTAAATTTAATTGTATACATGATTCTCAAAAGTACACTACGTATGTCAAATAAAATGCCGACTATTGTGCTATAATAGTATTTTTTATTTAATTGTATACATAATTATCAAAAGTACACTCAAATGTCAAATAAAATGCCGACTATTGTGCTATAATAGTATTTTTTATTTAATTGTATACATAATTCTCAAAAGTACACTCGAATGTCAAATAAAATGCCGACTATTGTATTGTATAGTATTTTTTTATTTAATTGTATACATGATTCTCTAAAGTACACTCGTACGTCAAATAAAATGCCTACTATTGTGCTATAATAGTATTTTTTATTTAATTGTATACATGATTCTCAAAAGTACACTCGTACGTCAAATAAAATGCCGACTATTGTGCTATAATAGTATTTTTTATTTAATTATATACATGATTCTCAAAAGTACACTCGAATGTCAAATAAAATGCCGACTATTGTATTGTATAGTATTTTTTTATTTAATTGTATACATGATTCTCTAAAGTACACTCGTACGTCAAATAAAATGCCTACTATTGTGCTATAATAGTATTTTTTATTTAATTGTATACATGATTCTCAAAAGTACACTCGTACGTCAAATAAAATGCCGACTATTGTGCTATAATAGTATTTTTTATTTAATTATATACATGATTCTCAAAAGTACACTCGTACGTCAAATAAAATGCCGACTATTGTGCTATAATAGTATTTTTTATTTAATTGTATACATGATTCTCAAAAGTACACTCGTATGTCAAATAAAATGCCGACTATTGTGCTATAATAGTATTTTTTATTTAATTATATACATAATTATCAAAAGTACACTCAAATGTCAAATAAAATGCCGACTATTGTGCTATAATAGTATTTTTTATTTAATTGTATACATAATTCTCAAAAGTACACTCGAATGTCAAATAAAATGCCGACTATTGTATTGTATAGTATTTTTTTATTTAATTGTATACATGATTCTCTAAAGTACACTCGTACGTCAAATAAAATGCCTACTATTGTGCTATAATAGTATTTTTTATTTAATTGTATACATGATTCTCAAAAGTACACTCGTACGTCAAATAAAATGCCGACTATTGTGCTATAATAGTATTTTTTATTTAATTATATACATGATTCTCAAAAGTACACTCGTATGTCAAATAAAATGCCGACTATTGTATTGTATAGTATTTTTTTATTTAATTGTATACATGATTCTCAAAAGTACACTCGAATGTCAAATAAAATGCCGAATATTTAGTTGGTTTTTTTTTTTTTAGCGTATACGTTTTAACTAGAGGTTTTATATGACGGTTTAATCCGGAAGGTAGGAATTAAGAGGGTAAATAGAGTAAATAAACCTTCATTCGCACGAAGAGGGTGTAGGAAAACTAACAAAACTAAAGTTAGTAATGAATGAAAAAGTTATTATTGACCTGGAAATATGTGCTGCCGGTGCGTTTTGATAGTGCATCCGTAATGGCTGACCAAATTATATTTGTATGTACGGTACATGGCCTTGCATATTACTTAAATCTTGAGTTTTGTCTATTATTGCATTTCTCGAGCTATTTGCTTCTGTGCACACTGTTATGGAAGGGAATATAACCGCTATACTTCAATAAATAAAAGATAAATGTAAAGGAATTCTAATGAAACATCTCAGGGGCTAGCAAAGAACCTTAAGATTCCCACTTGTATATCTTTGCCGTTGCGAACATTTAGAACACAGCGATCTAATGATACTTTTTCCAACAATGTTTATGGCAAAACTTTAAACACACGGGAAGAAAATAAATTTGATATCCCAGCAGTTAAAGAAAAACCAGTAGCTTGATGCTTAGACGACAGCGAGGAAAAACAAACACTTTGAGAAATAAAGAAAAAATAAATGTTTCGATTACTTATTTCAAGGAATTGAGCAATGATTTCATTTTTTTTAAACACGTTACAAACTAGGATAATAATTTTAAATAAGGGTTCTAAAAATAACATAACAAAGATGATTATTGTGTGGTATTCTGGGCTGATTTCAAACCACTGCTGTGGAAAATGTATTTATGAAGGTCACCAAAGACTTTATTTAGCGTGACTCCTGTCACTAATAACTCTTGAGAATGAGCTTTTTCTAAACTAATTCAGGTCAAGAGTAAATTTAGATCTATAATGAGCCAGGGCCACCTGGATAAGTGGATGCATTCATATGTTGAACAAACAATTGCAAAGAATTTGGACTTTGATCTAATGATTGTAAAGCTCAACATATTAATGTCATTAAAATGTAATTTTCGTCTTTGAGCACAATTTTATAATAGCGATTACATTTGTGTGAAGGTTTTCTATATAGTTAAAGCATATTCCAAATTTGTAATCTTAATTATATATTAATAAAATGAAGAGTTTGTTTGCATCTCATGAGCATTGCGTGATATATACCGCATGCGGGAGTCTTTACATTTTAAAAACTAGTAGCCCCGTGTGCACATCGAAGCCAGAATTGTAAATTTTTTATTTGCTTAATTAAACTTAATTAAAAACCTAGTTGGAAGCAAACAATATTAGAATATATAAAAAGGAGTTATGGTCTCTAGTGCCCCCTAGTGGAAAATTCTAGGCATGCCAGTGTAAGGTCCTTCTCCAACTATCAAGTGCTGTGTGTGATTAAAAAAAAAGCGTCTGACATCCTTTCTTTGCAGTCGGTCACATAAACAAAGCCCTTGTTCAGAAGGAGAAAGGGGCAAAGCCGTAGCCAACTAATAATTTCAGGTGGGGGTGGGGGGGGGAAGGATTGGTGGGTATATCCCCCAATTGCTGGAAGCTAGAAAAAATTTCTAAATGATAAACAGTTCTAGAAGCTATCTGAAGTGGGTTTTTTTTCATGGTAACCCCCTAGCTGCCGAAGGCTAGGAAAATGTATAAATATTTAACATCTCCATAAGCTCTCTGAAGTGCTTTTGATGGTAACACAGCCCTCTAATTTGTATTTGTATATTAATTTTAATATTGTTTGAACCATAAATAAAGTCATAGATATTTTGTTGATAAAATTTCGCGGGGGGTTTGAACCCCCAAACCGATCCCCCACCCTCCGGCTACGGCCATGGAAAGGCAAGAGGAGGGAACATAAGCCGTGTAAACCCAACATTGATGTGATGGGAGATGGCCCACAAGTAATTATTGCTGCCCCCTCCGGGGTTGTCTCGTGGTCCAGCGGTGCGCCCACACAACTGCTAGAGTATCCGACCACGCGGTGTAGTGAGTGATCAGTGCACCTGGATACGAATCTAATGGTCCAGGGCTCGATTCCGGGCTGGTTCTTTTTCCCTGAAGATGAATTATTCCAAAGGTCATCAGGGGTTGGTAAATTAGGCTAAAGTTATGTTTAAAACTCCCACTCCCACACCTCCATATTCACTATCATCTTATCATCTTATCATCTCATCACGGGTACGTGTAGACAATCTTCATAGGTACAGTCTGGGCAACACTCTGTAGACCAGAGCAGCTAATTAGACTGGCGATAACGGGATATAGGGTGACCTGGCGGTCTAGGGGTAAGGTGTCAGACTTCTCTGCTGGCGGCCGGGGTTCAATCCTCGGTCCCGGCACAGATTTATCTTATTACCAAACCCTTCCTTCACCTCTGACAAGACATCTTGTGAATGTGGGGAATACCAAGCCTCCACCGTGGTTCGGATTCCACGTTAAACTGTAGGTCCTCCATTTCATCTCACAATCACCCTACCACTACACATTAGCGTAAGTGCGTATAACCCGAACGGGTAGTAAGACGCGGTGCTAATAATAATAATAAGATAACGGGATATAAAGGTTCGAATATCGGTAGGATGTACTGAGGGTGGTTTTTCTACTCTTCTGCAACGTAAATGCAGGTACAATTTCTATAAATATAACCTTTCTCATCCATAAAACCATTGTCGTAATTAGTACATAATCGTATAATACAAATGGGTACTAAAACGCGGCGCTAAAACACACACAAGAGTAGTGATTAAATGATATAATTCTATTATGTAGGTGACCTGGCGGTCTAGGGGGTAAGGTGTCAGACTTCTGTGCTGGCGGCTGGGGTTCAATCCTCGATCCCGGCACAGATTTAAATGCCAGACCTCCACCGTGGTTCGGATCCCACGTTAAACTGTAGGTCCTCCATTTCATCTCACAATCACCCTACCATTAGATTAGTAAGACGTGGTAATAATAATAATAATAATAATAATCTATTATGTAAGCATAAATAATTTCGGACATGTCGGCATAAAAGAATATAGTGAGCTTTGCTATTTCTCTAAAACTCTCTCTTTACCAGAGTCACTTAATGGATCATTTGTAAATTAAAACCTTACCATACCTTATAACAACCTTATCTTCAACTTCGCTTGGACTCGCCTCGGTGGCTTAGTTAGCTAACGTGCTAGTTTCGTGTTGATCTAGACTATCGAGGATGGGAAGATCGAGGTTCGAATCTCAGTTGGCTGAAATTCCCCCAAATCGCTTTCCACTCTCCTTCCACGCAAATGCGGGCTCACTTCCTCTAAATTCAACCTTCCCAATTCCTAACCTATTAGCGTAATTAGTACTTAAACTCGAACGGTTTGTAAGACGCGTTGCTAAAAAAAATCGCCTAATATGTTTAGAGCTTCGCTTTGACTTAGCTTTGCTTCGTATTTAAAAAATGAACTTATATATCCTTACCTCCTGTTAAATTACCAAGCCGCTAGCGTATGAATACATGAAAGAAGATCTATTATCGTTAAAAAAAAAAAAAAAAAGAAGTCTCTAGCCGGTGGAAACACATCTTCCAACGGAGCTGAGGTCGAAGGTCGTTTAATTTATCCCGGGTAGGGAAAAAAAAGGACGAAACGTTGGATAAAAAAAAAGATGTAGTTTCTCTCCTAGGTCCTTGTTTATACAAAGAGAAAATGTAAGGGATTGGGGTGAGGGGGAGGAAGGGGAAGTCGGGTTAAAACGGGCACACGGCATGTCAGTAACACTCCAGTATATCAATCCCTCCCCTCTATTCCTGTCAGTAGGGAGGGGGGGTATAAAAACTCATGTAGCTGGCAGTACAGTACGTGCTGCTGTTGCTGCAACACTGGCAAGTAGGTGGGGGGAAGGGGGAGGCAGCTAGACCACTACACACGAGGCGGGGGAGAATAGACACTTGAGATAGACAATTTTTCAAACGAAACTTATGCGATTGATATATTCTCCAAGTATTAAAGTTTACAATTCACTTTGAATTCTTACTAAAGACTTAAAGGTGGGAGAGATAGTAGGGAACGCGAGAAAAGGTCGGTGATTTTTTACAGTTTTTATATATTATTATTAGCACCGCGTATTACTACCCGTTCGGGCTGTACGCACTTACGCTAAATGTGTAATGGTAGGGTGATTGTGAGATGAAATGAAGGACCTACAGTTTAACGTGGAATCCGAACCACGGTGGAGGCCTGGCATTCCTCACATTCACAAGATGTCTTGTCAGAGGTGAAGGAAGGGTTTGGTAATCAGATAAATTTTTGCCGGGACCGAGGATTGAACCCCGGCCGCCAGCACAGAAATCCGACACCTTACCCCTAGACCGCCAGGCCACCAGTTTTTATATTAAAAAATATATAAATAAAATATTGCTTCATTAGAAACATAGTTTAATTTTCTTCACATGGTGATATCAACAGTTTTTGAATATCTGTCAATAGTTTCCTGGAATTTAATGACAAATTTTTCTCTTCATTTAAAATGTTTGTCATCTAAATGTCTATGCTCATGACAAATATTCAAGAACTGTTGATATCAACATGTTAGAAACCTCAATCTCCCGTTAATCGGCAGTCTAGTTTACTACGAGAATGCCGCCTTAGAACATGTGACCACCGAAAGAGGTGGTATTATATTAAATGTTTACCGAAAAAATGTCATCTTTAGGCGTGAACAGTCGACATAATCATTCTGACATTGTACTAATGCGAACACACTTTTTTTTTTTTCGCATCACGTCTTTTACATACTGACCGAGCGTAGAGAGATACTGTTTTAACTTGACTATTTGGCATCTCGTCTGTTCTGATGTCTGTCTCGTGATGGTAACTGTCATATAGCCCGCTTTTGTGACCGCATGGTCTAAGGCACCACTCTTGCAGTAGACTAGACTGGCGATAATGGGGAGATCAAGGTTCGAATCTCGGTCAGGTGTACTAAGAGTGGTTTCCCAAAATGGTTTTCCAATCTCCTTCCATGCAAATCCGGGAGATCAGCTCTAAAATGATTCCCTCATCCTTACACCATTAGTGTAATTATCATGTATGCATATAACCTGAACAGGTAGTAAGATGCGGTGAAAAAAATCAATCTTACCTTGACGTATTACACTATGAGTATGAGCCTATCCTAAGAGCTATATCATAGTGGAATAATGCAAGGTAAGCTGACATGATAAGCTAACGGTGCAATCCATTTTTCATATAGCCTAAAGGGCCGTTTAGAAAATAAAAAAACCTTTTTTTATTTTCGGTTGACCTACTATTTCTATCTGTGTTATTTTATAGGCATCGCATTGATAGTATATATCAAACGTGACAGCTGAAGATAACATGACTTGACGTATGAATACGTGAAATTAGATCTAATAACTTTTCTGTCAGGACCCGCCTCGGTGGCGTAGTTGGCTAACGCGCTAGTCGTGTTGAGCTCGACTGCTGAGGACGGGGAGATCGAGGTTCGTATTTCGGTCGGGTGAACTGGGGGTGGTTTTCCCTAAATGGTTTTCCACTCTCCTTCCACGCAAATGCGGATTCACTTCCTCTAATTCAACTTTCCCAAATCCTAATCCCTTCACGTAGTTAGTACTTTAAGCGTATAACCCGAACGGTTTGTAAGACGCGGTGCTAATAATAATAATAACTTTTCTGTAAGATAAGGAAGGATCTTCTTATGAAAATGGGACTGTAACTAACCGTAGGAAACAATCTGTAATGCTCGTGTAACAGGGCCTCGTCTCACTCTGTGTGTGAGTGTGAGTGTGTGTGTGTGTGTGTGTGTGTGTGTGTGTGTGAGTGCATGCGGTGGTAAAACATGAATTGAACTGGCTATTAAACTGGCCACCGCGACAAGCATGTTAATTGAAGCGGATTGGATGCATTTACTGCCCCGGCCGCCTCTCCTAGTGCAACAGTGGCTCATCTCCGCGCAAGCTGGGACAAGACGCGGCTAAGCGACACCTCTAAGAAGTATGTGTGGGGTGGTCTGGAAAATGACTTCTCGTTTGAAGGACTTTTCTTTGGACTACAACGTCGTGTATTATAATATTCACATGTGCTTGTTTATTACAACCATTACTTGTGGTTCTGAGAACAGTAGACCTCACTCCGTACATTCAATAAATGCTAAATACTTCACGGTAATACATCATGTGCAATGCTTTATTGATTCTCATGAGTCCGTCCCCTTTTTTCATCAACTCCGATAATTTAAAAAAAATATTTTTTTTTTCCATTCTGTTTACAACTACCTCTTAAATCTAAAGTATCTACGAAATACATCTTATTTTAAACATAATAAACATATGACTCCAAGTACATCTCAGTGGTCTTGGGTTCACCCCTAGGACACAACGTTTGTGGGTTCAAACCCAACCAGATTTTGACGGATAATTCTTGAGCGATAAAAATCCGTATCACAAATTTCTTCCGAGGGCAAGTAAATCCGTCGGTCCCATGTCGATTGTGGCTTGTAAAATACCACTGGAAAGTTATGTGAAAATACCTTTCTGGGTAAAATTGGTAGGCTCGTTCGCTCTCACTTAAAGCAATGCTATTGTCCTGATATAATCAGTCGGTTTGGAAAGTGCACGTTAAGTACATAAAATGAACACGAGGGTAGCGGGTTGGACCACGCGGCAACCAAAGCAGGTATCTAGACAAGGCCGTAGCCAGGACGGGGTTTTGGGGGGGTCTAACCCCCTCCCCCTGAAATTTTATGAACAAATTATATATAGATTTATTTATGGTTCAAGCAATATCAAAATTAAGATACAAGTACAAATTAGAGGGCTCTGTTATCATAAAAAGCACTCCAGATAGCTTCTAGAGGTGTTTAATATCTAGAACTTTTCCTAACCTCTGGTAGTTAGGGGGCTATGTTGCCATAAAAAACACTTCAGATACCAGTAACTTCTAGAACTGTTTATTATTTAGAATTTTTTACAGCCTCCGGCAATCGGGGGATGTACCCACCAAACCCACCCCTGAAATTATTGACTGATTACTGCCTTGTATCTGGATAGTTAAACTCACGAGGGTGGTAATGAGAAAGGTAGAATTTAGAAGAAATATACCCACATTTTCGTGGAGTAGGAGAAAGTGGGGAAACTTCTTAGAATAAACAAGTACCTACATCCAACCCCTATCTCCTAGTCACCAGCAAACCAAATAAAGCGAGCCTGGCATTTAGTCCGCATGGCCACCAAAACAAATCCGAAGAATTTTGTAAAGTTCCTAAATTGTAAATACATTTTATGATGGATTCTTCACTAGAATAACATTTACGTTTTATCCTTCAAAACCCCATTTAACATGACATGCGGTTATACAAGTTGAGAACTAGATAAAGATGTTGGTAGGGTTATTTCTTTTTAGCACCGAGTCTTACTACCCGTTCGGGTTATTCGCCTTACTACTAATGGCTCCACTATAATGAGTTAAGGATTATGAAGGTTTAATTTAGAGGAAGTGTACCAACTTTTTCTTGGAGGGAGAGTGGGAAACCATTTAGGAACCCCCTCCCCCAGCACACCCGAACGGAATTGAACCCCGATTTACAAGTCATTGACAGTCTAGTACATTGCCAGAGTAACGCCATAGACCATGCAGCCACCGAGGTGGGTTTTATAGTAATTAATTTGGTTGAGCTACTTACTGACACATCAAACACCAATAGCTTGCATCGGTGTACACGGACTGTGTGTCAGGCTCAACTCGCCTAAATTGCCGGTGACTGGGGAGGTCAGGGTTCGAATACAGGATGGGTGTACCGGCAGCCCGGATGGAGATGTTGGGAGGTGTATAACTCGAACGGGTAGTAAGACGAGGTGCAAAAAAAACATGAGGGTTTTGGGAATAAATAAGACTAATCAAATCACAAGTAAACTAATTTTTTTAATACATACAAATCATGTTTATCCAACACTTTTTTATTAATTAATTTTAATTTTATAGGTGACCTGGTGGTCTAGGGGTAAGGTGCCAGATTTCTGTGCTGGGGGTCCGGGGTTCAATCCTCGATCCCGGCACAGATTTATCTGATTACCAAACCCTTCCTTCACCTCTGACAAGATATCTTGTGAATGTGGGGAAGGCCAGGCCTCCACCGTGGTTCGGATTCCACGTTAAACTGTAGGTCCTTCGTTTCATCTCACAATCACCCTACCTTTACACATTAGCGTAATGCGTATAACCCGAACGGGTAGTAAGACGCGGTGCTAATAATAATAATAACAATAATTTTATCAAAATGACGTTTTACAATACAAGTGATTAACTTATTTAGTTATTTGTGTTAACAATTGATACAAATTTATCCCCCTTTCCCCTCTGACAACTTTCAAATTCAATAACAATTATTTTTTTCAAGCGCCATTGAATTATTTCCAAAGTATGTAATTTATATTGTTTGTCTGTGAAACACATCTAACATGTTTATTATACCCTGAACCTCCCCACTAACCCCCTCTCCAGCCTCGCTGCCGCGCTTGTGTCTGATATTTCCATCCAACTGTTGTCAGGGGGGTGGGGGGTGAAAATATTTGTCGGACTGGCGAGTACTTGCCTCAAGTGAAGCGCCGGTCGCCATTGTTAAATCAATCGTTCAAAAAAATATTTACGAACTTCATACCGAATGCTTTTTATTCTCAATTGACGTAAAATAAATAAAAAAATACAGTATCTAAAATAACTGATACGGAAGAGTTTAGTGAATTGCGAGCAACGCTGATATTACGGGAGGGAAAAAAATATTACATGGATTTTTGCTGAGCTCGGAATTTTTTATTGTTGTTATAAAGTAATCAGTTTTATGCGTTAAAATCAGTGAACAGCAAATAATAATAATAATTGGTTTTTATAAATCGGAGATATTGCGGCATGTCACATATATCTTTTTGTGATGAAAGTCATCTGTGCCACCTTGGCGTGAGTGTATGGCATGCATGCCCTGAATCCTGTGAGTCTTCGGTTCGATCTCAAGTATTTGCAGTGGGACTACATATTATTAACTAGTTGAAGTACCTGGCTTCACACCGGAGCAATGTTTTTAGATTAACGACCGTCCGCAAAATGTAACTTTAAATGTTACCTTCTTCCAGTCGGTGACCTGGTGGTCTAGGTGTAAGGTGTCAGACTTCTGTGCTGGCGGCCGGAGTTCAATCCTCGGTCCCGGCAAAGATTTATTTGATTACCAAACCCTTCCTTCACCTCTGACAAGACATCTTGTGAATGTGGAGAATGCCAGGCCTCCACCGTGGTTCGGATTCCACGTTAAACTGTAGGTCCTTCATTTCATCTCACAATCACCCTACCATTACACATTAGCGTAAGTGCGTATGACCCGAATGGGTAGTAAGACGCGGTGCTAGTAATAATAATAATACCTTCTTCCATGTGCACAGGTGCTACTAATTTTTTTAAATTCAAGATCTCTGCGTGCGGTAGATATCGCGCAATGTTCATGAGTCACCACAGAAAAACTTTTAATTTTATTAATATTGCTTTGCCTCAGACCCGATTTTTTTTATTGATGTTTTATTAATATTTTGTTCAAGAGTGTTGAAAGATAATTTATCTGAGGAGGGTCCACTAAATTTTTTTACTATACCTTTAGCCAATAAAAATGTCTATAGGTTTATATAGATAATCTTAGGTCCATCAATTTCCCTGGGGGAAACCCCCTCACTCTAAGCTCTCTCTTTTTTTTTTAGATTTACGTTAGTTTAGATAAACTGAGTCGGTTAAGAAAGTGCACGTTAAATACTCTAAATAAAGAATAATGGTCACCCGCCTCGGTGGCGTAGTTGGCTAACGCGCTTGTCGTGTTGAGCTCGACTGCTGAGGACGGGGAGATCGAGGTTCGAAATCTCGGTTGGGTGAACTGGGGGTGGTTTTTCCTAAACTTTTTTACACTCTCCCTCCACGCAAATGCGGGTTCACTTCCTCTAATTAAACCTTCCCAATTCCAATCCACTAGAGTAATTAGTACTTAAAGCGTAAAAGCTGAACGGTTAGTAAAGTGCGGTGCTAAATAAAAATAATAATAATTGTCTATCTACTAATAAATATAAGACGCATATTAGCAAAGTCATTGTTTTAAACACATTTTAGCAACAACAAAAATTTTGATGTCCGATTTAGGTAGAAAGGAACTTTGACAACAATAGAAATTAATAAAACAATTTTAAAAATTAGGCAAAGTAATTACTATCTTCAAATATCACTTTTTATAAATAATATTGATAATTGTGACTTGTGATTAAAAACTAATAGTCGGCCCCGTGGTGTGGTGGATATTGTATCTGACTATGAGCCAAGGGTTTCCGGGTTCGATTCCTGGCTGTTAAATGGAGTATTTTTCACGAAAGAGGAATTAAACCAACGGTCACCAGGGTTTAATTAATTAGGCTTGAGCTAGATTTAAGTATTTCCACTGGTTTTGTTACACCCTCTCTTTTCTACCTCGTAGCAATAGGCCACTAAAGAAAATACTACAAGGACAAGAGGGAATAAGCTAACATAATAATAATAATAATAATGATAAAATAGCATCAGCAAGAGTTAAATGTAAAGAGTAATTTAATGCATTCAAAAATAACAGACAGTAAGTTAAGTGGCCTTAAATATATAGTAGAACGAAGAAAAACATAGTTGAATACATTATTGCTAAAAAAAAAAGATTAATTCAATTAGACCAGGTTAGCTTTATATCAATAAAGCTATGAAAACAATTAATAACCAAATCTATTCAATGAAAAATAAAAAGGTAAAAGAACCTTTCTAAACTGTTACAAAAAGCGTCTGAACATTTACAGACATTACGAAAACATATACTCTTTCAATGTAAAGTTATATTTTTAAATTCCATACTTTTACTTCAACTATCACGAGAGTAAGTATTCAATTTTTACACAAAACGAAAGTACCTTCAAGTACTAACTACAATATACATTTATACTACACACATTACGTTAACTAACACGAGAGTTTCACACCTCAAACCTAATGTAAACTCACGCGGGACTAACACGCGGGACTACTTGAATCGGCATCATTCAAATACTGAACAAAGTTAAAGAACATTTAGAAGTTCACCACATTTCAAATATTGAAATGTATATAAATGAATTTAAATTTACAACAACAAAAGCTAGAATAATACGGATAGTCAATATACCCAGATTATTAAGATATATAATTTAAATATATTTCAATTAACATTTCGTTAAGTTAGAACAGCAAACATTGAGAATTTACAAACAGTTTTAAGAAACAAGCCCTTAAGTGGCGACACGAAACTGAAGTTACTTTTAGTTTTGAAAATAGTATTAAATAATGCCCATACTTAATAAACAAATATCAGCCTATCGCGACTATAACAAAATTAAATTAAATAGTTAAAGTTCCGTAATTCAAACTTCTACGAAAAACTATAAAAGTATACAGAGTATTATAACTTTCCTTCACAGAGTCCATATTATTGGAAGTCGTCTCCTGACGATATAAAATAATAACCACAGTCCATCCATCATGGCGTCGAGTTCAAAAGTACATTATAAATAAATATTATAAAGGTACATCCTCGATGATGACGAGTTCAATAGTCTAGTTATTTCTTCCATACTTTCATATTATATAGTTGCCTTATTGTGTAGGTATGATAGGGGGGAATTAGTCCAAACTAAGCCGGTGACGTCACATTTTGGAGGGTCATGCCATCTTCCTCGCGTAGGCCATCATGCTTGTAGGTCGCTGATTGGTCATCCCGCTTCATATAGACGATACTCTGGTTTGTTGTCAAAAATCTTTTTAACTGCTTGGCTGCTGACGTCAGAGATCAGGTGATGGTTGATCAAACCATCCGAAAGAGGGCAGCCATGTCCGCGTGCACTCTTCGCCAGGTATGCAGAAAACCGCCCATCAGATATGTCTAAACCGGGCCGGTCGGAACATCAAGTGTTGATACATCAAGGCAAAGTTGCCCCGCTCCTCGATTTGGGACGTTTTGAAGTCAGCCAGATTACTAGGCTGTGCAAGCCAGTTTGTACAGATGGTACATATATGAACAGCTTACATTGTAGAGAGTTGAAAGTGAATTATATTGAATAATATTGTTTGTATATTGCTTGAAGTGACACGGAACTACTATAGTGAAGAATACTATTGTAGGCGATTGGAATAAATGTCGACGTTTCTCGGAGTGGGTAGTATGAATCGGACGATAGTCTATGTAGCATCGGTTTGGGTGGGGCTTCGATTGTAAAATACCACTCTTGTATTGTTACAGTTTCACACCCTAATACTTACGAAAATTTATATTTTCTTAAATCTGATTCTTATTCAGAATCCTATTATATTTCAGAAATCGGTGTGTGTAAATCAAAAGTAAAATTTGAAACGATCTGTCTGTTTCTTTTAAATAAATTATAATTTGATGTGTCTATGAAATAATTTTGACTAAACCACCTCCCACAAACTTTTTTTTAAAAATAAATTGATTTTAATTCCCCTGGCTGACTACCTTTATGGTGTAGTGGTCAGAGCTCCTGTCTACAAATCCAAAGGTCCTGGGTTCAATCTTAGCCGCTTCCAAATTTTCTGTGAAGTAGTGGCTCTGGAACGGGGTTAACTCAGTTTCATGAGGACAAATGAGGAGCTACTTGAATAAATGAGTAGCAATTTCAGTCTAGAAAACTGAGATTAATGGCCTGAGTATTCGTTGTGCTGACCACATGACGCCCTATACCCGCAAATGTTAGCATTATCTTCACCTACATGCGGTCGCTGATTGGTCGGTATAGTTCACTTACAAGTTGACCCCATTGGGATTATTTTTAAACTCTTCTGCCTATGATTAATTATTTAAACACCGCCCCAAAACTATGACCAGAGCTTCTATCAAATTACGAACAAATTTTAATAATAGCTACTTGTTTTTCTAAGAGTTGTAATGATAGTTTGTCGCACACGTGATATTAGTTACTGAATTTCGTACGTAAAGTTGGTCGAAATATTGAGCACACCCTTTACAATTTCCAACATTCTTTTTAATGAATTTCAATTTACATTATAGTTTTTTTTTTACTAAAGAAATAAAATAAAAATACAAAATATTAAAATATTCAGTGCTTATTTACGCTTGGCTTACTGAGTCGAATAAAGTTTATTAATTCGTTAAAAATACATGGAGCTCATATTAAAAAAAAAAACTCATTCTATGTTTACACTCTGTTGCTTTTCAAAATAATAACTGGTGTAAAAACACACGACAGAGCAAGCGTACGAAGCTAACTTCATCATTGTTTGTTTTCATAAAGTTTGTTTTATTTATCGTTATTATTATTATTATTATTATTATTACTACCATTCCATCCCCGATACTCCCCCCCAATCCTACCTCTCATGTATCTCATTTCAAAATCATTTTATATACACTGCATTCGTACACACACGCACGTATTATATGTAAATGTGTGTGTGTGTGTGTGTGTGGGCGAGCGTGTTTGTAGCTCTCATACAAATGGATTTTTACACAAAACGAGTTTTTTTTATTATCAGTTTAAATGATCGTCCAAACGTTAAAAAGAGGGATGTTTACACAAGTGTAAGGTATGGCCTGAAGGGATGGGAAGGGGGGGGGGGGTAATTTACTGCGCCCGTTTAGTCGCAGATTCGCTCCTCTCTCCTATGTTTAGCGAATTCTTTTGTCAGGTCCTACCTCACCCAGTCGCTAGCCGGCCGCCATTTTTTTTTTTAACAATTCATTGGTCGGGATGTTAAATTCTAGATGAAAATAAAATAGTAAATTAAAAAAAAATTGTTCTGTTACATCACACATTTAAAAGAATAATTGTGTGTGTGTGCATGCGGTAGGATTAGCACAAGGTTTTTTTTTGGGTACCCGCACCAATGGATACACGAATTAAGGCGTCGGTCTTGTTTGGGTAGTTTTGACTGTGACGATGGAGGTTGGGGTTACCAATCCCTGCAGGGTTATACGGATATTATTTTCCACCCAAATGTGGGTACATCTTTTCTAGAGCTATAGCATTAATAGTTATGTCATTAGTGTACAAATGCGGGTAGCCTAGGAGGAAAGTATGACGCGAAGAAAGCAAGAACAACAATAATAATTCTTGTCATTTCATTTTACAACACTCGAGACTTCTAACAGGCTAGCACTAAAAATATATATTATTATTATTATTATTATTAGCACCCGTTCGGGTTATACGCACTTACGCTAATGTGTAATGGTAGGGTGATTGTGAGATGAAATGAAGGACCTACAGTTTAACGTGGAATCCGAACCACGGTGGAGGCCTGGCATTCCCCACATTCACAAGATGTCTTGTCAGAGGGGAAGGAAGGGTTTGGTAATCAGATAAATCTTTGCCGGGACCGAGGATTGAACCCCGGCCGCCAGCATAGAAGTCTGACACCTTACCCCTAGACCACCAGATCACAAAAAATATATAGAATAACACATAAATAATAACCCAATTTCCAGATCCCTTCCACAGAACAACTCACTATAAAAAAAAAATGCATCACACACACACACTTATAAATCAATTCCATCTCTCATAAAGGACTATAACTTAACACTAACTGTACACATCTCTTGCAGGAAGTAATTCAAGGTTACATTTATGTTGTAACTTTCAGACAAAGAGGATAAGGGTTTTGCGACAGCAGCCTGTAACTCTAAAAACAAATCAGCCAAGTCAACCAATGTCGAGTACCGCTTCTGGTGCTCAACTCGGAAGATAAGTCAACAACCGAAAGGTATGGCTTACAAAAAAATGTCATCTTTGTATACAAGATATTACAATGAAATAAACCGGCCTCGTGGGGTAGTGGTCAGAGCACCTGGCTACGAGCCTTGGGGTCCCGAGGTTTGATTCCTGGCTGGTATCTAGAGAAATTTTGCCGAAATTAATTGATCACACATTTGTAATCAACTATTTCTGCACGTCTATCATAGACTCTGCCTTAAAATATTAGTGTATATTGGCCTTGGACACGGGGCGATTACTGGATAGCTCAGTGGTTAGTGATTTCCGTGTTCAAATGTAATTTTTTAATTTAAAGAATATTATTATTATTATTAATATTATTAGCACCACGTCTTACTACCCGTTCGGGTT